>JAQQZR010000009.1:16396534-16418964 GCA_030068235.1 Notoglanidium macrostoma
CCCGAAGATGCTGGGATTGGCTCCAGCTTCCCCGTGACCCAGATGGATAAAGCGCTATAGATAATGGATGGATGGAAGACTTTAGTGGCTTCACTAGTGCTTAAAACCATATCATGTTCTGTACTCCTCTGTGTTTCAAAAATCTGTTTCTCTTTATTGTTGAAAAAAATCCTTCTGACATAATCTCTCTTATGAACCTATGTTCTCATAGATGTGAAAATGTATATGGTAAATAAGAAACATGTCTAATAACATACTCTTTTTAAGAACAAATACAAAATGTAAACAGACACTGATCACTATAAAAGTGATAATCAGATCACTTATTTGACCTACAAATCAAAAGAGTCTCAATCAGGAGCCAATCTGTCAGTGTTCAGACAGTAGGTATGTCTTCTGGCTAAACTCAGCTTGAGTTCTCATCGAAATCTCATTAATGGCAGCTTTAGCTCAAACTGATTGTATTCGCGTATACTGTATAATATGTGACCCAATCCAGCAAAATAAGTTGCAGTGACTCTTGTTTTTATTTATATCACACACACATTTGTCCTTGTGAAGACCTAATCTTCACATAATTATTAATGCAGCTAATTAGTGCAATGCTTACACCTAACACTAACCCTAACCTCAGAGAGGTAAAATAGTTTTCCTTGTGAGGACCAGTCAAACATGTGTTTTTTAATGAATGTTTAGTCTTTTCATTATCCCCTCTGCCTATTCTGTTCTCCTTCTCCTTTTCAGGATGTTTCTATTTATAGAAAACTGTTACGATGGACAAATTTGAAACCATTCTACTCTTACTTCCTGTTTACAGTAAAAATGATATTAATGGATAAATAAAAGTGCAAAAAAGTCAATGAGCAAAAAATCACAGTAAAAGGAAAAACTTCTGGTTTATCATTTGTCCTTCTGTATGTCAGGGGAATTTCACTTACCAAAAATATAACTTTCTATCTTTCTACGTGTCCAGGGTAACCAGTCGTCAGGGGAGGATATGGAAATCTCGGAAGATGAGATGCCAGGCACGCCCATTTCCAGCGACTGCGCTAAGGGCATTGTGGTGAACTCGGCCGTGTCTCCGATAACCCCTCAGTCCATGCCGCTCCCACCACCTGGTTTCCCTCCTCTGCCCCCTCCACAGCCTGCGTACCCCATGCACCCTGCTCACATGCCCCCCCATCTCCCTGCCCCACACCCGATGCTGCCCCCAATACCCCCGTACCCACCTGGCACCATGATGACCATGGTGCCTGTGGAGCTAATGAGCTGTTTGCCTCAGTGGGGCAGCATGCACATGTCATTCCAGATGCAGACACAGATGCTGAGCCGCATGGCACAGAGCCAGCGTGCTTACACTTACCCACAGTTCCTAGGGGGAACGACAACGGCAAGCACAGGTGCCATGCAGTTCGGCGGTCCCTACCCACCCTTGTCCATGGTGAGCACTCCCGGTGGTGGACACGGGCAGCCCTGGCCTTTACCCAGCATGCCCAAGTTTAACCCGTCAGTGCCACCACCCGGCTATGAGCCGAAGAAAGAAGACCCGCACAAGGCCACGGTGGACGGCGTGCTCATGGTTATTGTCAAAGAGCTGAAGGCCATCATGAAGAGAGACCTCAACCGCAAGATGGTGGAAGTAGTGGCCTTCAGGGCCTTTGACGAATGGTGGGAGAGGAAGGAGCGATCTGCCAAGGTGTGCATTCTCTCTCTCCATATTTTATAGTATTTTATAGTGGATTGTATGAGAGGAAGAAACACTCACAGTTTTTCATGACAGAAAATGAACTTAAATATTCAGTTTTCTTCTTTAACATATTCTATTTTCCAGTGTATATATTGATTACTGAAATTAGTTTCTTTACATTATTTCACTTGCATTATAACAGCTATAAATTGTTTTCTCACCCGCCTCTTTTTTTCTCTTTTGAAGTTGATGTATGGAATTAAAAAAACAAACAAAAAAAGGATAAAGAAATACAATGCAGCTTGGCATGATAAAAAAGAAAGAATGTTTTTGATACTTAAGTCTTCCTGTGACAGTAAATTACTGACTATTACAAAGCACTGACACTGGAGAATCACCATATCAAAGATGTTTTGTTAAATAACATAAATCCGTTTATTACTAGTCTTGGATTTCGTGGAGCATCTGCCATACGAGTTCCCCCAACAGTGACTCAATAATTGCATTAATGAGCATGCTGTTATACAAAACAAATTCACACATTCTGGCCAATCAGATTCAGGAATTCAACTGCGCTGTGACAGCATGGCTCGGAGAGTAGTTCTGACTGTATCACCAGCTCATACACAGGGACACAGTACAGCAAACTCTCCACATAACATAATGTAATATCTTAAAAAAAGAATGTGTTTTTTGACAAAGTAATATGTTGAATTGTCGATATGGTGACGGTGTTTGTTTTGGACAAATGCATTTAACAATTACAGAAAGACTCTTCTGTAAGCGCTTTGTAACAAAGTTTCCAAGCTCAGAAAAGTCTTCAGGATAGAGGAGTTTGTAATGGAGAGAGGGAGAGAGCGAGGGAGGGAAAGAGATTGAGAGAGAGAGCGAAGGAGGTAAAGCGAGAGAGAGAGAGAGAGAGAGAGAGAGACTGCTAAAGAATGACATTATTGTGGCTAAAGCATAAGTGAAAACAAAATCTAAATATACACCATTTAAAATGTGCCGCTTGTTGTTCATCTTTTAATTAAATAGTGTAATGTTTGCAAGTCATTGAGGTATAAGCAGAGTAAAGTTGATGGGTTACTGCATGAAAAAATAAATTTAGAACTTCTTTTAAAAGCAACTTTTTAAATGATGCTAATTCATAAACAAACTGCTTGTGTATATATATATATGATGCATACACATAATGTTGGATCTTTATTTTTGTTGCATATTGTATGTATTGCTCCTCATTATTCTGATCTCACTGTCTACTCCTTTCATTTGTTCGTTCTTTCTTTCTTTTTTCATTTTTGTGTCTCAGGCGACGTCCACCCCAGTGAAGACCGGTGAGGGTAAGGAGGACGATAAGGAGCGAGTGAAACCGAAGGAGATGTTGTCATCCAGTCTGTTGGAGACGTGGGGTAAAGGCGAGGGTCTCGGTTATGATAGCATGGGTCTGGGGATTGGCCTGCGAGGTGCCATCCGCCTTCCGTCATTCAAGGTATGGATCATCCTGTGTGTGTGTGTGTGTGTGTGTGTGTGTGTGTGTGTGTGTACTACATGCAAATGTTGTTGTCATAGGAAGAATAAAGAAAGTGAAATGTCCTAGGGAACACACTCCTTCACCTGTTACTTTATGGCCAATTCTGTCCTAGTTTGCCTTTAAGCAGATAAACATCGGGTTCTCAGCAGGATTATAGCAGAGATTTTCTGATTTTAGAGTGAGATAGCAAAGTACTGAGGTTTTGCTTTAAGAAAAATGTTTGGCTGCATTGGTCTGAAACATAGTGTACATATATCATATATGTGTGCATGTGTGTCCAGGTGAAGAGGAAAGAGCCTCCGGACACTGTGTCCATGGGGGAGAATAAGAGAGCTCGGCCGTCCACGCCTGTAGACGATGAGCTGGAGGATGAAGGTGAGACTGAAGTCATTCAAGTACAACTGACTTCACCTTTTTCGTATTGATGGTCATTTAAACCACAGATTGGGTTTAAAAACGGGTCTGACAGTCTGAGGGATATCTGAAGCAACACGAATAACTCTCTGTAGTGCAAACAATAACTCAAAGTTTTCTTCATATTCTTTTTAACCTGTGTACACCCACTGTTCTTCCCAGATGAGCTGGTTTTTGAGTATTTCATAAACTGAAATCTCCTGGGATTTTCACATATAACTGACTTTAGACTGTGCATAGAATGGCATGAAAAACAAAAACAGCCAGTGAAGGGCAGTTCTGCAGGCAGAAACACCTTGTTGATGTCTGACGCTACATAGGGCACAGGCTCCCTGAACCTGAACAGTTGATTTACCAGGTAATAATAATGGAGTTGTTCATTATATGCTGACCAAGTATATGATTTTAGAGTCAGAGAGAGCAGACGCCCCCTCAGACGGCACCCGAGTGGATGACGCATCCTCCACCAAGCGAAGGCACGCCCGTCCTGTGGAGCTGGACAGTGAAGGAGAGGAGGAAGAGGACGAGGAAGAGGAGGAGACGGGCAGGGACGAGTCGTCTGTGTCCGAGCGAGATGATGAGGCCGAGGTAGATCTCTCGGAGAGACTTTCCACTAGCAAGGTGAGAACCGTCAGCATCAAAGGATATAATTAGAAACATGAGACATCAGTAGCACTTTTTTCAGTCATACGTCCCAAACTACAGAACGCCCTCTGATAGTAATGGAATGGCATGGCCAGTTCTGTTGTTTTTGCTATACACTGAAAACATTTGGGTTTGAGAACAAAAGATTAATGAGATGATCAGAAGTTTACCTTTGTTTTCCTGATATTTACACCTAGATGTGTTAAACAACTTTGAACATGACATCTTTTATTTGAATCCACCCATTTTTCCGGTGATCAGAAATACTGGAACACGTGACTGATGGGTGTTTCTTCTTGTTGTTATTAGATTGCTTGTTTAAACAATCAATAGCTCTGAAAATCTATTCTTGGTTTGAGCCCTGGGTTTTACCTGTCAAGACTGCATTTTTTGTTCAAAAGGATAAACCAACATGAAGACCATAGAGGTGTCTATGGGAGAAAATTAAAGGGTTAGGGTTGGGGAACCCAAGGAAGCCTTTTACTGAGAAAACTGGCCTCTGCTTGTGACTGCATCTCAAACTGCGTATTACTCTACTAGATACTTGACATACTGTTTAGTCCTGTACTATGTGGATTGGGACACAATCATGCCTGTGTTTCTCTGTGTCTGATCTACTTGTTGCCATTTTGCAGGAGCCAGAAAAGGATAATGATGTCGTTGATGAAGACCGGAGCGAATCTGAGAGTGAGAGCAGTTCTTCTGACTCTTCTGATGGAGGTACAGCATGAGATGCTCCTACATAGTCTATCTACATAGTGTACTTACAAGAACAGTATGCATTTTGCCAAATGTCAGAACATTTTTTGATGCTAGGTCATACACTGTTGAAAGGTACTGTATAAACAAAACATGCATCATTCTTGCGTCTTTGATCAGACCTGTCTAGCTCGTCGTCTTCTCAATCCGATTCTGACTCCTCTGAGAGTGACAGCTCCTCCGACTACGAGTCCAGCTCAGATGAGCAAGAGGAGGAGGAGGAGGAGGAGAAAGCACATGAGGTTGCCATGGACATGGAAGATGAAGATAAGGAGGTAGTGCCATTGTCATCATCGTCTTCCTCTTCCTCACCTTTGTTGTCCTCTGAGGAAGAGGAGGAGGTGGGGACGAAGGCTCCAAGCACACCCGTTGCTCCTGTGGAAGAGGAGAGTGAGGTGGCACGGCTTGAGGCACAGGAGGCAATGAGCGCGGTCACTGCTGCTCAGGACAATCTGTGGCGGCTCTCACCTAAAGGAATCAAAGGTTATTGTTTTATTCACATCTGTTAATTTACCAGACAATCAAAGATGAAGGGACTTGGGATTAATAATAATAATAATAATAATAATTATGATAATAATAATATCTACCATACCTTCTATATAAGCACATATGCTTGTGGTGATTGCCAGGTTTGTGTCTAGTAAATGTCAGGGAGCTAGCTAGTAGTTATTGTTAGCTAGTCCACTTTGCCTTATCTTCCACAAACCTCCATATATTAAATTCAGACTTTTTCCATTTCATATTTTGAGCAGAAGAGTCAGACATTGATCTGGAGGTAAGGAAGACGGAACCTCACCTGGAGGGAATGGGGACCCTGAGGCCTCCAACCCCACCCCATGCAGAGGAAGAGGAAGTGCCTCGAACTCCAGGTCGTGATGTCCCTGTCCCTTCAGAGGCAGAGACACCCACCATTCACCTGCCCCTTCCCCCTGTTCATTCTGTGCCGCCTCCACGCCTCTCAAGTGACGAGGATGTTCCCCGCACACCAGGCCGTGACCTTCCCCACCGCTTCAACAAATCACACAGCAGTGAAACAGCGCCTACTACACCTACCATACCTGCTACACCCAGCACCCCCAGTGAAGCCCCGCCCACAGGAAGCAGCTTGTCGCTCAGTAGCCCGTTCCCTTACCCACTGCTCAGTGCGGGCATCCCTCCCACGCCAGGCCGGGATATGAACTTTACCCCGGTTTTCCCAGACTCCCCTGTCGCCCTTCCTCTTCAAAGGAAGTCCTCGTCTGAAAAGCCGCAGTTCAAAGAACCTGGCAGTGCAACCTCCTGTTCTTCTTCCCCGCTTCCTGTTGCTCCAGCTTCCTGTTTAGATGCTGCTACTGTGCCAATTAATCAGCACGTTCCTCTCATAGAACTTTCTGTACCCGACGATTCTGCTTCCGCAAAGAAGAAACCGGGCCGACCCAGAAAGCCTGCCGTTGTTGAACCTGAGGATGCCCAAGAACCTCCTGAGGCAATGATTTCGCTTTCTCCAGACCTCTCGGTGAAGGACCTGTTACCTGAATGTGAAGTCTTACCAGGAGTGCTTCGAGGGGCAGATGGCTCTGGAGCATTGGCTCAGAAGGAGAAAGAGGAAAAAGCAGAAGAGAGACATGAGGAAATCAAGAAGGATATGAAGGAGGAAATACATGATGTGGAACAGACCGCTCTTTTTGAAGAGCCACTACAGAAAACGCGGGGTCAGAGGCGGAGCTGGGAGGAGCTCCTCCTCTCCATGCACCTGCCCGTGAGGTCGCCACCACGGCGCAGCTTCTTGCCGCGTTCTGAGTTTGAGGAGATGACCATCCTGTATGACATCTGGAATGAAGGCATTGACGAGGAGGACGTAACCTATCTCAAAATCACCTATGAAAAAATGTTGCAGCAGGATAACACCCATGACTGGCTCAATGACACACTCTGGGTTCCTCATCCTCATATCCTTTACTGCTAAACACTTAAATACACTGGCATACTAACAACCTGTAGTGTAGCGCTTCCCTTCAACAGCTGAGTGTAAATTCTTGTCTTTTTTCTCAACCTTAAATGCATGGAAAACTTGATTTTGTGATATTTTGGTGCTGTGTTTCTGAATTACTGCACTTGGTAAACGGAAACTGCACTTCCTGAATCTATAGCTGTTTCCTTAACTGCACTTCCTGCACCTACCAGCAGTGGCAGACTGCCTGGGGGCAAGAAAAAGCGGCGAGACGACGGTATGCGCGATCATGTGACTGGCTGTGCGCGTAGCGAGGGCTACTACAAAATCGACAAAAAGGACAAAATTAAATATTTGAACAGCACTAGGTTACAGTCAGACGAGCCTGATAAAGACATGCAAGTGAGTTAATCGACTTGTTAAACTCACTGCATTAGTTACTGACTGATTCATTTCTATAAAAACATTAAACATCATTAGTGTATGGTAACGACTGAACCGATTTGTGTTTCCCAGGGCCGGATGATCCCTGCTCAGCCCCACGCCTCGACCCGAGCAGGCTCAGAGAGACGCTCCGAACAGCGCCGCCTGCTGTCCTCATTCAGCTGTGACAGTGACCTGCTCAAATTCAACCAGCTCAAGGTGAGTCCACTCCCCACACAAACACGCGCACGCAGACACACACACTACAAAACTAATTCAGTTACATATGTACTTTGCACTTTTTAACCCTATTTTTTTTTTATTCGTTTCCTCTTCAGTTCCGTAAGAAGAAGATCCGATTCTGTAAGAGTCACATCCATGACTGGGGTCTGTTTGCCATGGAACCTATTGCTGCTGATGAGATGGTTATTGAGTACGTCGGACAGAACATCAGACAGGTAAAAGCCTTGTAATGTGCAAACTACACCAATTTAGCTCTCAATTTTCTTAGACTTCTGTGCTGCACTTATTCAGAGAGCGATGGTAATAATTATGCAGTTGTAGTAATAATAATGCAGGATTATAATGTGGTATTAATGTGGGATTGTAATAATTATAAGCATTTAATATTTTTTGCTAAAGTAAAAAACTTGGATTGGATTGAAGAAAGTTAAACGTGTGTTTGTAGGTGATCGCGGACATGAGGGAGAAGCGTTATGAGGAGGAAGGCATTGGCAGCAGCTACATGTTCCGTGTTGATCACGACACCATCATCGATGCTACAAAGTGTGGAAACTTTGCTCGCTTCATCAACCATAGCTGCAATGTGAGTCTAACACACACACACACACAATGTTAGTTTCCACTGTAGATCAAGAACCCTTTTATCTTCCACATTATAAATTCTGCATAAAAATGATTAATTAAACGTGCAGATCATTTTAACTGTGGGCTGCAATCCCTAACCTTCGGTAACTATGGTAACCTGTGGTGATCTACTCTACAGTGTGTGTGCGATTGTCTGGAGATCTTTGCTCTGTTGATGTAATCTTCTTCAGACCAGCAGCTGATACTAATGTACCTGCTGAATGTTGTGTGTGATCAGCGATAAATAATTTAATTTTCAAGTTTATAATCTTTTATTATTTGGGCACTGATAGAAAAGCCACTAGTGGTCACTGTGTATTGTTTTGGGCACCATGAGGTGAGTTACTGCCACACACGGTAACACGGCATTTTAGAATAAAGTTGCCATCATAGTTTTTTTTCCATCTGGGACAGGAAGAGGATTTGAACAGCATATTGCTGACTGCTAGATGTGCTGAGTCTGATTATGAATTCCCATGATGCACTTGCAGCTCTTTGATGCACCAGCCTAATTAGAAAGGGGCAATTAATGTAGAGAATTTGTTTGTCAGTGCCCTCTACTGGGGGCTTCAATGTATCTGACGAATTATCATACAAAGTTAACATTTAAAGTTTAGATTTTTTTTTTTAAAGTTAGTTTTTATTTGTATATTATTTTTTAGTTATGATTCATAATTAAATCTTTGCTTTAGTTTTGGTTTTGTTAGTTAAGAAGTTTCTGTTTTAGCTTGATTAATGTTAGCTCTGGGACTTAGACTAAAGGTTATACTGTGTGTCATGTTTACTAAGGAATAAATATACACTTTATGGCCAAATGTTTGTGAACACCTGACAGAACTGCTTGGTTTTATAGTCACCAACGTTTCTTTAGCTTTGAATAACAAGTTATATAACAAGTCTGTCCAATCAGCTGACATCATTGATAACTGCTGACTAATGTATCAATGATGACATCATCAGCTGACATCATTGATAACTGCTGACTAATGTTTTGTTTTGTTTTCCGCAGCCGAACTGTTACGCCAAGGTGATTACGGTGGAGTCTCAGAAGAAGATCGTAATCTACTCGCGCCAGCCGATCAACGTCAACGAGGAGATCACCTATGACTACAAGTTCCCCATCGAGGACGAGAAGATTCCTTGTCTGTGCGGAGCCGAGAACTGCAGGGGGACGCTCAACTAACGCTGTAGAGCGGCAAGAAGCAGGGAGGGTGTTGGGGGGGTAATACACACACCCTCCACCCTCCACTCTGCAGTTAGAGCAGCTACGTGTGTAGGGCTTTTTATACAAATAAATCCATCCAATGATTGTTTACGATACCGGTGCTCTTTAGACCACAACATGAATTTTCTACCACTCTTCCACTGAGAGAGAAGGACGGCCACCCCAGTCACCCTTCCCTTTCCAATGTCTACTCACAAGTTATTGTGCACTAGGCGGGTCTTCACCCATCCACTTCCTTTTTTTTTTTTCCCTCCTTACAGACTTTATTTCTATACTGTACACTCAAAAGGATCTACATGGGCACAGGCCTGTCAGCCACTACATGCACACAAATTCAGACACACTACTCCAACTTCATGCTCACACACTCACACACGTCACACTTCCGTCATCCGCAAGTTTTCAACAGTGTTTTTTCCACTTGCTTTCAAGTCAAAACAGTGCTGTGTGTTTTGTATGTGTATGTGTGTTCTGCCCCCTGCTGGCTATGTACTGTAATAATCAGCATCCAGAATTATAGTAAGGACACTTTTTTGTGAAGCAAATTGCACACAGATAGATAGATAGATAGAGAGAGAGAGAGAGTTGACCAGAAAGCATCTTTGCTCAATCTGAGTTGAGTATTTAACTGTATCACATTGTGATAATATGGCATTAATTACAGTTTAATATATTATCACAGTAACATATTGTGTTGGCGTGATAGTTCTGTCAAATAAACAGACCGAAATGAAGAGCTTATGAAGAACACCAAAACAAGGGACCTTAGAATACAGTGAAGTGTCTGCCATATTAATTGTGTAAAAAATATCGTGAATTTATCGTCCGACCGATTATCAGCTAGAGTACTTATTATAGTACAGAAGTCGGTATTCCTGAGGACTGGGTTTAGAGATAATCTCATCGTTTATTCTGTATCCACAGAGCTGCTTTCATTACACCCATTTAAGCTGAATGCTTGATCGCTAATACCTAGTATTAAAACACACACACACATGATGTATTACTCAAACACATAATGGCATGTAGTTTCTAAATGCAAGCTTTATCATGCTGATCTTTACTCTAGAGCTACATTTGTACCATGTTAATGCTAATTTCACACACTGCACAATTGTCACTTGTCTCACCTGTATAGTATTGTCTTTTGAGCTGTATTATGCTTCCTCGTGCTCAGTGATGGAACGTAGCATTATGCTAATTAGCTAAATGCTATGGACAGGAAGTGATTTTTAATTGGTGCCAATTTTTCTCCTTGGGTACATTCTAAGCAGTGCAAGCTGTTTTCCACCCTGCTGTGTTATCTCTGTCAGAATGTGTGTGTGTGTGTGTGTGTGTGTGTGTGTGTATTCTGTTTGTAACACTAGTACTTTATTCCCTCTGACCTCCTTCCTCTAATGCTCCCATCAGGGTGGGCGTGTCTCTCTCTCTTTCCCTCTGCGTTTATGTCCATATTGTACAGACGAACCGTTTGTGCAAAGGATCGGGGACTTTTTATTGCGATACAGTGAGATATCGAGTATCGGTGCATCTTTTTTTTTTACCAGCAGAACTAATTTGAGATGATATGATATTTTTGGGAGAGCCAATGTGTCACGTTCTCCCTTTAAAGATTGTTTCTTGTAGAAACGTCTTTTTTTCTGCCTGCTTTCCTTCAGTGTAAATACTCAGACTGTGAATATATAAATAAATAAGTATATATATATTTTGGAGGCGAGGGCTCGCTTGGCGCCACACAGAGAGCGCGTGCAGGATTTCAGCTTGTGTCAAGCTTTATTTTTTATTATCTTTCAGTTTGTAAATTCTATGAAAGCAGTTTGCCGTGTGTGATGGAGGGAGGATGACAATGTTGCATCGTTCCCTGACTATTTATTACACAAATGTATGAAAAACAGATCATTGACAAAAAAATAAAGGATGTTTTTTCTTTTTGAATGATTTTGTTTCTTCTTTATTAATTTTTTTTTGTATTCATATGCTTAAAGAAAAATTTTGGCCAGTTACATTACACCTAGTGTCCGACAAACCTCAACTGTAGTTGGTCAGCAAAAACATAACAAAAAGTAAAGAAAATCTCACTCGGTAGCTTTTACAGCAGCTCTCAGCTGATTTAACCTTTTACATTTTTTTAAGCATTTTAATTGCTTAAACATCACTCACTCAGAACTCAGTGATTCTTCACATCACTATCAATTTACATACACTTAATATTCTGCATTAATAAAGTATGCAACGTGAAAACAATTAAAGCTTCTCAAAGTCAGCAATGACAAAGCAAGAAAACTCGTCTGTATTAATTCAAGGTTCCGTATTTTATTAAATTCATTAAATCATCTTTAATATTAACAAAATAAAAAGTTTCAAAATATAACAACCCTCAAAATTGTCGCATTTATTACATGTATCTATAGTGTGTGTCATCTGCTCTGCTCCTCCAAGTGACACCTTTTAGAAATTGCACATTAAACCCACATACAATAAAAGAGACATGAGCATGATTCAAGTCCTCACAAATAATTCAAATTGTAATCCTCTTTTCATATTGTTATCCAAAAATCATCTATAGTACAGGCAACAGTGTGTACATTTGTTTGTGTGTGTGTGTATATAATATATATATATATATATATGCACAGAGCCAGCAAGAAAAATGTATACACACTTCAGGAACACATCTACACATAAATGTCTGGAAGCTAATGGCCACCACCTTTGAGAACCTGTTGTAATTGTTGAGGCCAAAGATAACTTGTATTAGTCTCATGATGTCTGAATAAATTTAGTATTAAAATATTTATACAAATTATTCTTTTCCTGAAGTGTGCAAACATTTTTTTTGGCTGTCATCTGATATATATATAGATATATATATATATCTATAGATATATGTATATATTTTTTCCTTTCTATTTATGTAATACAGTGTGAAAAACCTGCATATGAAAAAAAGACAATGTATAATCAATAATATTCGTGGCAGAATCATAAATTATTATACAGTACTGTACAAAAGTCTTAGGCACATGCAAATAAATGCTATGAAGTTGACTAGAAAAATAATGAATAAAAATCTTCCTACTTAAAAGAAAATTATTACAGCACACTAAAATGTACTACAACTTTTTAACAGTAATAAACTAAACAAAGTCGATATCTGGTGTAACGACCTTTTGCTTTTTTTTCTTAAATAGTAGACCCAGGTACAATTTGTGCAGTGTTATAAGGAAATGAGCTAGTCCATCATCTTGGAAAATTTGACACAGTTCTTCTGGAGACTGACTGTTGCACTTGCTTCTTTTTTTTTGCAGCAACACCCAGGAGCCTTCATTATGGTTTTTGTTGTTGTTGTTGTTTGAAAAGTGGTCTCATATGTAATATAGTGCTTTCTTGACTGATGTATAAACATTTTTCAAATACAGTTACGTTTTTGGAAAAGTAGTATTTGGAAATCTGAAATGTTTTTGTACTGCTTCAATAATGCAGAATTCATAAAATAAATATGTATCTATAACCAAATTTGTACTAACACAAATAATATGCCTAAGACTTTTGTGCAGTACTGTAAACGCAAAAAAGTCACACACCATGCAGCTTGTAATTCCTTTCAAACTTAGATGAATGTGTTAATAATGACTAAACTTGTCATCTGGATTTTTTTCCTGGCTTTGCCTAAATAGGTACAATTAAACGTTCAAAAAAATCTGTCTAGAGAGAAACAAATCTACGCTGTCAATCAAATCCCTGGTACAGAATACCTATAATGCACTTTGCCACTTGTACGGAGTAGGGCATAGTTTTTGTACAATCTATAGTGATACACATAACTCTATTTCTGTTACTGTTTATGGAAAAGCAGTTGACCGCCTGGTGAATTTATAAATTCTATAATGTCTGTGTATATACACAGGTGAGCTATGACTGTGTACATGTGTAAGATTCACATAAAGACAAAATACTGTGGAAAAAAAAAATACAATTCATGGCAAAAGATATAGAAATAGTTAGTTGGGATTAAACAGAAAGGGCTATAACTAGCCTTACACCAGAGGGCTGTCAGGAACATGTTAGCTAAACAAAAATAGCTAGCTAGCTAACAATGTCATGGAGCCAGTGAAGAATGTTAGCAAAACATTGATTGTTAGCTAGTACCTCCTTAAAATCCTGTTATACCAAGAGCTTGTCTGCAGAGCAGCGAAACAAAGCCGCTAACTACAATTAGAAAATAAACTTATAATAAAATAATAAATAAAACAGTATTTAATAAAATAAGGAGGTATTACATACAAAAAAAACCTGTAAGCAGTTATAACTGCATTAGCTAAACATAACCTACCAGCTATGAACCCAGTTATACAAAATAAATACAAAATAAATAATCCTCCAATTCATGATGATAGATTAATAAAAGAAAAAATAGCTAGTTGGAATCAAACAGAAGAGGCTAGCCAGCTATATACCATAGGGCTGTCACTAAAGTAGCTAAACAAAACAGTTCAATCATTACCAAAATAGCTAGCTAGTTTAATAAGTCTAAAAATATTTTGTTTAATACTTTAAAATATTTAATCTATCAGGCTGGTGAGCATTACAACAGAGGTTGTCATAGGAATAGGTTAGCTAATTATAAAAAGCTAGCTAGCTAGTGTCACAAAATAAGGTATTAAATAGAGCTAGCTGCTGAACGATAACAATGAGAGGTTGCCAGTGAAGTGTGTTAGCGAAACAAAGAGTTAGCAGTCACCACATAATAATGTTACATCAAGAAGTGTTAGTGGAGCTGTTAAAGATAGCAGTTAACTATCAATTATTAAATAAAACTATAATAATAATAATAATAATAATAATAATAACAATAAAGTGACATTACCATACAAAACAAAAAAGTTTAAACGGTTTGTTTAAACTGCTGTAGCTAAACATTAGCTACAAAGCCTAAATGCTAACCTCAATGACCTTTTGGATGCCAAGTATCCAAATACATGTTTAACTTCTTAGAATTCAGAAGTAAAAAGATAAATATTTTTGGTAACATTCCAAACGTCAGTGTTGCATTTTAGAAATGGATTTATTTAGTTAATATGCTAATATGAACTACGCTGTAAGGGTTTAATAATAAACATAGTGGAGAAACAACATATTAAAACAATAAATAAATCAGTAATGTTGAGTACATTTGGCACCTCTAATCACTGCTGGCTTCAGTTCTGCTACAGCAAGGAGGACCTGCATACTTCACTGTTTTATCTTATACCTTCAACACACACCAATACACACTTACTACACACACAGTACACATGGAAAGACTAAGCGTGCTGCATTCCAATACTGTTTTTAATGCGCTATTGTCCACGTCTCTTCTTCTAGTCCCCTAGTGTTGTTTACTTTGATTACTTTATCAGCAGAGTGAGGTTTGTTAAATGAATGTTAGATGGCCAATAAATGGACATTAGATGCATGGTAGGGCCTGCGTTAATGTAGGCTTTGGGAGTTTTTAGCCACAAGGCATTGCTGAACTTGATCGCTGTTGCCTTTTCAAAATGGCAGATGAACCTGTTTATAAGCGTAAATAGGAGCTTAACATCACATGATTGTCTCCATCTGTATATGACGACTGATGGAACTGCTAGATAGAGTGCTAGCCATTTTGTTTGCTAGGTACACAGAGCACTAGAAAATAAACAGGATAGCTAGAATCTGCCCCATTAACACACCTCCTCCACCATGCTGTGAGTGAACACTCATGTGACAGAGGTCATACACACCTCTGAGTCCGAAGGAGAAATCAACAAGAGCGCATTTGAAAACACTAATTAAACAGAGCCTCTGTGTTCAAATTCAGACCCTAACCAGTCTGACACTTGTCCCCTTGTGGAGGAATTTGGGATGTAGCCACGATGTAACCATCAATGAATTCAGAAGCTGATTCAGTCAGGAAGATAAAGGCTATCAGTGTGTGCATGTTCATGTTTGAGTTTAGGACTTAAAGACATGTACAGCTCGCACCACGTACTGCCTGCAGATGGGACACTCGTTCATTTTCTTGCCACACCGCGTACAGGTGATCATGTGACCGCACTCAAGCAAGACACAGTCAATCACAGCGTCCATGCAGATACGACACACGTTTTCATCCACAGTACTGAGAGGAGCAACACCTGCACACAAACACAAAAGATGTTAGGTAAGGAATTAAAAAATGTCAGGAATATAATCAGGGATGAGATGGTGTGATTCATGGACTTCTTATGTTTTATTCCTCTCATACCACAGCACTTTGCCAATGATCACATTTTTTTATTTATTAAAGAATGACATTTTTTTTATCTGTTTATTGTTGTTGAAACATATCAGTCCCTGTTATAACTTATACATTATGGGAGCTGTAAATGTTACAATTACTTAATCAGCCTCATTCTCTCAAAAATGCAGCTTGTCAAATTATGTAGAAATCAGAAAGCCCTACATCCTGAAGACTTCCCATGGTGGAAAACATAAAGTTGCAACTTTACATATGTTACAAAATGCTAAATAAACATTTCGACACTTTCTGAACAATCGGATTTGAGAATTCAATAGCACTATCTATCTATCTATCTATCTATCTATCTATCTATCTATCTATCTATCTATCTATCTATCTATCTATCTATGTGCATCTACTGTATCTGTATGTCTTTAGAGTCTATTCATTTGGGGAATTGTGTGCAGACGTCTGTCTCCATTAGCTCTTATTAATCGTTCTACTCAAATAAAATCACCTACAGCTGCAGAGCATCAGCAGTGTACAACACAAAGGCACACACACACACATACTGCTGCTGCCGCCTCAGCAGAAAGGCACTTAGGATATTGGATGAAAGCACAGTGCAGTTATGTCCATTTTAAATCAGCGGGGGCAATTGACTTTCAGCCAGGACGAGTAAACCTATACAGAGAAAGGCTTCTACTGACACACAAACACACACACCAGTCACACACCAATCACACTAATGGCCAGGCATTTTTCTTCCTATCTACTACACTATTCAACATGCACAATATTGTTATTGTGGACTTTTGAAAATATCATTTCATTCAGAAGGAGGATCTCTCGTGGGAGGAGTGTTTATGCATCTGAGACAGAGCATAAGGGTCCTTTTTATTTATATATATGTATGTACAGTGCATTGCACAGAAGCCAGGGTCACATTACAACAGGTCAAAACAGACAATAAATAAACACATTAATTAAAAAAAGTAGGAAAAAATTAAGAAACACTTATGGCCACGTGGCTCACACACTCATGGTCACCACATGCCTCCTTGCCTCACTAATGCTCTTATGGCTGAATGAGCAACAATCCCAACAGCCATGCTCCAAAATCAACTGGAAACCTTCCCAAAAGAGTGGCACTTATTATAATAACAACGGAAGACTAAATCTGGAATGAAATGTTCAACAATATCATATCATGTGATGGTCAGATGGAAGTACTTTCGGACACATAGTGTACTTACAGAAACAAGCGCAGTATGAAACACAGGGGTATCATGGAGGTGGAAATAGCATGCATTATGTTTCACTCATTCATAATGATATTCTTACCTCCAACACCTCCATCACATATAGAAGGAGGATATGCCACGACTGCATGGTTAACATGGGAGCACAAGAGGATTAAAATATAACCAAAGGTACAAGGAAGGCATGTAACAAATCTCCTCTCTGTCCTGACACCCAGGTGGTGGAATGAACTTCCCCTGGATGTCTGAACAGCTGACCCACTGTCTGTCTTCAAAGGAAAACTAAAGACCAACCTCTTCACCAAGCAATTGAATGGACACTTCTATTAAAACAACCCTCATCGTTTGTTTTTTCTTTAATGCTATACTAACCTATACTAGCTTGATGTCAGTCTCATCATAGTTAATCTCAACCTAGTGAACAAGCATGAGGATGTGTTTTTTGACTACGATACAATCTGTAACTCGCTGTAGATAATGGCATCTTTTTATTGTTGTAATGTTTTAAGCATAAGTTTCTAATACACCAAACATGACCTGGATGAGTAACTACATTAGGAGGGCAGGGTACATTTCACTTTTTGTTCTACTTTTTGTTTACTTTAATAATTTAAAATTTAAAAAAGTCCCTTTTAATATTGCATTAATGTGCATAACAGAAACCCTCACCTGCAGTGATGCTGTTGCTCATACTTTCCACTGCAAAGAAACCAGAAAAGAGAGGTCAGATCTGCATAGACATTATAGCATTCTTAAAAACTTCAAATTGTTTTGTGTCACTTGAATATAGTGCTAAAGCAGGAACATAGCAGCAATAACCATCTGTTCTCTAGTAATTCAGGAACAGAGTGTTCTGGCTTTAGGGCTCAACAAGAACTCCTAGGACTATTAATGAACATTATGCCTTGTTCTGGATATGTTTTACACAACCAAGGAAAATGACTTTGATAAAACTGGGATAAAACATCATGGAAATTGGAAAGATTCATGATGCCATTTGGCTGCACCAAAACAGACCCAAAGTATTAATATGCCACGACCACATTAATATGGTTCCTTTTATGCCATACACTCTGATGGTGTGTGTGACCTGAATAACATGCAGATAGACATCCTGGAGACCTCCAATTTTTAAAACAAGCAGAATTTCTTTCCAATTCAATTGGATTTATTTAAAAGCTTTTTAGGGGTATCAATAAATTTGCCACATACTTTTCAGAGAAATTATTTTAAAATAGAGATTGTCCGGGAAACATTTTTCATAGATTTTCCATAAATTTTCATAGATCTTGAATCATTGTGCATAATGTTTATTTTGTAAAAACAGTGTACCGGGAAACACTTTGCCATGAGTGTCAGGTCTATGTTTAGATGGTTACTGTTTCCTGTCCGGTTTAATTCTGCACAGACAGAAGATAGGACTCACAGGAGGTGCGGTTGTGTTGGTGCTCTCTGTATAGACGTTGCACACGCTCCACCAGCTCCCATTTCTCACAGCAGCCGGAAAAACTCACGAAGTTCCTGGCCAAAATTTCCTTCAGCTGACGAACGGTTAACAACTCAATGTCATCCTCGCTGGAAAGATCGGAGATAGAGGCGCGAGCCCTCCTCTGAGTCACTGGGCTGGACTGTTCACACATCAACACACACACACACAGAGCCAAGTGAGAACAGCGACGAGTAAATGTTTAGTCATTCTCTTAGCTGAATATGGTGATAATACATTAAACATATTACACAATCAGTTATGCAATTACATAACAGATACAGACTGATTAAGGTAACTCAGTCAAATAAACAGTACAATCTAGTATGCTTACATACACTTGCTTTAATAGGAACACTTGTACATCTGAACATTCATGTGATTAACCAATAAACCAAGCATGTGTCAGCAGCACAACAGATAAAATCATGCAAATATAAAAATTAATGGTGGTAAATGTACAATGTGTGAGTGGCAATTCTGTGGGTGGAAATGAGAGATCAGAGGAGGATGGCCAGACTGTTTTGAGCTCACAGAAAGGCTATAGTAACTCAAATAACGACTTTTTACAACTGCGGTGAACAGAAATGTACAATACAGCAAACCTTGAGGCAGAAGACCACGTCAGGTTTTCTCCTGTCAGCCAAGAACTACAGTACTACTACTAATCTGAGGCTACAGTGGGTAGAGGATCAACAAAACTGCACAGCTGAAAATTAGAAAAAAATATTCACCTGAACTGTCCAGTCTAGATAAGCTTCTGCCTTTTGTAGCCTCAGATTCTGATGTTTGATGTGAACATAAACTGAAGCTCTAGACCTGTATCTGCATGACCTGTTTTATGCATTGCACTGCTTAAACATAATTAGCCAATTGGATTATTGCATGAATGAGCAGGGATAAGGCCTTCCTGCTAAAGCGCCCAGTATATGTTAGCATGCTAGGTGAGACTGTTCATTTGACCGAGTTAAGGTAATCAGTCTATCTGATCTGATATGTCAATGAACAACTGATTGTGTAAATAATGCTTTGTATTTTAATCGATTTTTTTTATAAGTAGTAAGAATAATTGCTCACCTCTAGTAAACGTTCATTATTCTCCAGGGGGAGGAGAGACACAGAGCCAACATCCTCACAATCCTGTTTGTCATCACAGACATGATTATCATCAATGCCATCATCAGACAGAAGGTATGTGTGTTTGTGTGTGTGTCTGTGTGTGTGTGTGTGTGTGTGTGTACCTGGCTGGTTCCTGAGCTGTTATTAGTGCTGTGTATTTCTTCCTGAGGGCCAGAGACAGACAGTGCAGGCTCATGGGGGGTGGCAGGTGCAGCATCAACAGGCAGGGCTAAAGCAGCGGGTGGAGCATCAGTGTTTCCCTCCCCTCCCCCCTCTTCCTCCTCCTCCTCCTCTTCCTCCTCCTCCTCCTGAAGATCCACCCCCATGTGTTGCAGTACAAGCTCGACAAGTTCCTCCTTCTCAGTGCATGCATCTGTGCTAATGTCACGCAGTGTGAGGTAGCGGCGCAGGTCTCGTACTCGCAGGCGCATGAGGCGTGCCCGTTCAAATGCTGTCGCCCACAGGGCGTGGCACACACAGCAACGCCGCAGGTTCTCCTGCAGCACACTACAAAGTGCACAGAAGCTCCGCCCACAGTCTGAACACACGTGCTGCACACACACAATGCCAAAATTAGACTTCTGCAACAGTTTTATACACATGAGTGTTTCTGTTTATATGCAAATATTCAAACGTGCACATTTTAATATTCAGATTCATAACATTTACATATATAGAGAAACCTACCTTTCTTCTGAAGACGGAGAAAGCGAGACCACAGGCTTTGCACACTGCTCCATTTGAGGGAGGGGAGCTAGATGGTGATTGAGTGGAGCTCGTTGATGGGTAGGCAGAGTAGCCAGCGCCAGGAGCAAATCTGAATGGTCCGGCTCCGCCCCCGAACCCAGCCTGAGGGCCACGAACTGCCCCCGAACCAATTAGATCATTCAATAAACCACAACACGAAGCCCACATAGAGGCCTAAGAGAGAGCAAATGACACAGAATTGAAAGAGGGAGAAACAGAGAAATACAGAGCCACAGACAGAGAGAGAGAGAGAGAGAGAGAGAGAGAGAGAGAGAGAGAGAGACAGAGAGAGAGAGAGACAGAGAGAGAGAGAGAGACAGAGAGAGAGAGACAAAAGTTATTGATTCAGATCCTATGAAGTACGGTTGTATAGTGATTGGGGAGCTGAGTCCTAAATTGATCACTAAGACAAGTTCACTGCATATAGTGTATAAGCCATTATTTCATACTCTATGAAACAAATTAGTATAAAGAGTAGAGAAGTGAATCCCAAATAGCTCCCTGTTGGACATATAGTGCATTACCCATTGTGTAGAAACTATTGATTTATTTCAAAGACACCAACACAAGGAGTAGGGAGCTAATCTGAAAATTACTGCCTCTTAGCGCTATATAGGGCTCTACACAGGATGTAGAAACCATTATTAAATACCACATGTAGTTCAGTGGTATAGACAGTCGGAGGCTGAAACCAAACAGCTGAATATAGCGTACTTAAAACATAGAGTGTAGGAGGCTTTGTCCAGTCTAGTTATATCGGATGTTGAGAGCTGAAACCTAAATGGTTCATATTAGAAATCAAGCACTTAGGGTGAATTATCCACCATCTTATTTCCCAGAGTTTCTCCCTATTGCATGTACAAGAACATGACAATTTGTTCCCTATTTCACATTTCATGCCCAATGTAGAATATATATGTGTAATGACCCATTTATTTTTATACTTTATAACATATTTTGACAGATTTTATATGTTTAATCATACTTTATAGTATATTTACATTGTTATAAATACATATAATAAATTTAGCATTGCAGGTAGCATTGCCACCTCACAGCTTCGATCCATCTGTGTGGAGCTTTGCATATTCACTCTGATTTCACACTAGTTTCCTCCCAAGTTTCACAGTTTCCTCCCAAAGGCATGACAGTAGAGGGATGAGCGGGACAAAAATACGCAAAGATGTGAATTAACATACAAATCTGTGTGTACATGCTGCTTTGAGATAGAATGTAATTTTGCCTTTTATATGCATGCGCACATTTACATATACATGTATAGATGTAAAATTCTATGCCCAATATCTGTAATTGCTTACCACAGCCTGACTACAAGGCAAATTAGCCCAAAGACAAATTATCTCTGAAACAATGAGCTTCCTGTTTACATCCTGCACTGCATTCTGGGTAAGACGCATACAGCTGCATGTGTCGTTTGGTCTGAAAAGCTGGTTTATTAAAGAAACCTGATGAAACTGCTGCATCTCAAAACAGATTTCTTCTTCCTGGGAAAAAGATGGTGTTTATCATGTGAGAGGTTAATCTACATCTAGGTCTGTAGATTGTGAATATAAATAATACAAGTTTGACATTTAGCCTTTACTCACATAGGCATGTGTCTGATGTTTGAATAGAAACATAATACATGATCATGTGACTGATTACTGCACAAAATCTGATAAAGGAAGCACAGGTTCTACATATTGTAGCTAATACTGTGTTGTATATACAGTATATATATATATATATATATATATATACAGGGTGTCCCCAAAGTCTGGATCCACAGGCATTTTTCCTTATATGAAATGAAATGTCATATTTTTATTTCAGATGCAAGATGGCTTTGAAACTAACAATAGAAGATTGAATTCAATGTATATACACAACTGTTGCAAAGTCAAAGGCCATCAATTTGAGCATTTGTTATAATATCTGTATTTAAAAAAGGAATTGCCTATGCCTTTTTGGACACCCTGTATATGCACACACACACACACACACACACACACATATACATACATACATATACATATACATACATGCTACATATACATATACATACATGCTACATATCTATATATATCTATA
>JAQQZR010000009.1:16429025-16453609 GCA_030068235.1 Notoglanidium macrostoma
ACTACCACACTAAATAGATAATATTAAGAACATTGGTAATACTGATAACACAACTTATGTAGCATTAATATTAAATATTATACTTAACAAGGTTTTAAATAATACTCCACTTGTCGCACACTATTATGCAAATTAGGTAATTAGGTACTTCTGCACTAAATAGATTTCTAAACAATACTCCAGTTGTGGTGCTTACTACAACCTAAAATAGTTAATACTAATTAATACTGTACTTGTTGCACACTTCTGTACTAAGTAGAATACACCCTCTGTGGTACATGCTATTTTGTGAACAAACACAGACACTGACCTCGGTTTAACGTTGGAGATTCTGGCTGAACGAGTGAAGTCAGTGGATTGCGAGATGACACTTTCTTCAAATAAATTACTCTCCTGCTCTTCTCTCATCTGTTTTTCCTTCTTTTTCTTTTCCTCGATCTCCATATTCCTTCTTTCCTGCTCCTCTTCTTTTCTCTTTATCTCCATCTCCACCCTCTTCCTCTCTTTTTCTTCTCTAACTCGTTCTTGTTCTTTATGTTGTTTCTCCTTCTCTTCTGCTATTCTTCTCTCTTCTTCCTCTCGGGCTTTTTTCTCATCTGCTAACCTTCTCTCCATCTCAATCCTTTTCTCCTCTTTCTTTTTTTCCTTCTCCTCCATCATTCGTTCCTTCTCTGCTCTTTTCTTCTCTTCCTTCATCTTTTCCTCTTCAGCAATCCTTACCTTCTGTTCTTCCTCAGCCTTCTCCTCCATCTTTCTCCTCAGCTCTTCTGCCTCTCTCTCTTCCTTTCTTCTTCTTTCCTCTTCCAACGTTCTCATCTGTTCTTCCTTCTCTCTTTTCACCCTCATTCTTTCTTCCTCCTCCAACTTTCTCCTCTGCTCCTCTTTCTCTATCCTCTGACTCTCTTTTTCTTCCTCCGCCATCCTTCTCCTTTGTTCTTCCTTCTCCCTCTCCAACCTTATCCTCTCTTTTTTGTCCTCATCCATCATTCTCTTTTGTTCTTCCGTCTCTTTTTCAATCCTTATCCTTTCTTTTTCTTCCTCCTCAATCCTTCTTCTTTGTTCTTCAATTTCTCTCTCCAATTTTATCCTCTCTTTTTCTTTCTCCTCCTTCCTTATCCTTTCTTCTTCCTTCTCTCTTTCAATCCTTATCCTTTCTTTCTCTGATACCATCTTTCTCCTTTGCTCTTCCTTCTCTTTCTCCATCCTAATCCTCTCTTTTTCTTCCTCATCCATCCTTCTCTTTTGTTCTTCCTTCTCTCTTTCAATCCTTATCCTTTCTTTATCTTCCTCCTCAATCCTTCTTCTTTGTTCTTCTATCTCTCTCTCCATTCTTATCCTCTCTTTTTCTACTTCATCCATCCTTCTCTTTTGTTCTTCCTTTTCTCTTTCAAGCTGTATCCTTTCCTTTTCTTCCTCCTCAACCCTTCTTTGTTCTTCCTTCTCTCTCTCCACCCTTATCCTCTTTTTTTCTTCCTCCTCAATTCTTCTCCTGTGCTCCTCGTTCTCTCTCTCTTTCCTTATCCTTTCTTTTTCTTCCTCCTCCATTCGGCTCTGCTTTTCTTTCTCCTTTCTCTTTCTCTCCTCTTCTGCTTCCCTCCTTCTCTCTTCCTCCAGTCGTTCCCGGGCTTCATCCTCTCTTCTCCATCTCTCCTCTTCTTCCTCTTTATCTCCTTCCTCCTCCTCCTCCATTTCCTGCACTTCTTCACTTTGGGGTTCTTCTCTGTAAACATGACTGCCATTTATGCAAATATCAATCTGTGATGGAGGATTCTGATTGGTCGAGCCAAGACTGAAGTCACTATGATTGGATGCCTTGCTGTCTGTGCTACCAGTCCGCTTGTGTGTTAAAAAGGGAAATTTCTTCTTTTTCTTCCCTTCATACAAAATTAAAAGGACACATTTAACAACACCAATAGAGTATATATAAATAAATATCTCTATATATTTAGTACTAGATCAAATTATAAATGATAGAATCAGATATTTCCTACCTTCTGAAGATTCCACATTGAGGCCTGAGGATGTGCTTGAGCTGATCGATGAGTTTTTATCAGGAAGTGTCCCTAATGAAGACATGGATTGAGACATAGAGTTACGCTTCATGTTGGATTTAGGAACAAAAAGAGACTTTAGTTTGTTCTTCTTCTTTTTTCTCGACTCTCCCTCTGTTTCTCCGCCCATCTCTCCCTCACTGTCCGTCAGCACCTGGTTGTCCGAAGGCAAAATGGCGGAGGCCGAGTCGCTCAGCCCGTCTTTCCTTTTGCCACGCAGTTTGTCCTTGAACTTTCCAAGGCGTGAGTGTGATTTGTCGGAGAGGTCAATCATGCTGACGCTCATGCTGCTCTTCAGGAACTGAATGTCCAGCAGAACCTCACCGCGCTCCTTGTCAGCTTTCCCTGCCTTATTTAATAGCTTAAACCACCTGCAGGAGACAAGCAGCAATGAATCACAATGGGTTAACATGTCAAATCAGTGAGAAATTAATTGTGTATAATTTCCCCATCTTACAGAAAATACAGCATTTAGTGTCTGAAGTTTGCTTTAGTTTTCTACCTCTACCTCTGCGCTTAACCATAAACCAGCTCTTTGTTGTACCGCACAAATAAACAAACATGCTTCAACACAGAAAGTGTAAACCAGACTTAAAGGTCCAAGATGGAGGATTTAACCAGATGAATTCCCCTCCCTTACCAAGCGTGTATTAGAACATACGGTGGCCATAGGTGCCCAAAGCCAAGTACTTACATTTACGCTCTCTTGCTTTTTCCATGCTAAATAATAAGTATGATCCTCCATTTTGCAAAATTTGGGTTCACAAACTTGTTAGCCAGAACCAACAAACACTGATTCCTCTTATTTATTCTTCCTTGACTTCTTTTTTTCTTCTTTGTCTACTTCAGGTGCTTCTGCTTCTGCTTCGTAGTTACAGGTAATTATAGACTAATAAAAACATACTTTTGAATTCCATAAGTACATTATGGAAAATATATACTCCATTTCTGCTAATAGATACCCTCAAACCCCTACATTAGCGCAAGTCTGAATCTTTAGAGTCTTTTTCAAAACATCTTCTTAATTTCCATATTTTTCCAGGTCTGGAAATGAGATATGCACAATAAGTCTGAGTAGACTGAGTAAAATATGTTAATTTTTCTCCAATCGTTAATCCACATAAATCTGTTTGTGGGAGACGTTTTATAAACAACAAGATGTTTTTGGGCTTATTTTTAGTTATGCAAAAGTCCTTGCGCACACACACACACAGTCCGATGCACTAGTTTTACTGAATAACAGGACAGAAAAGTGCAGATGTGTCATTCTTAGAGATTATAAGAGTACAGGAAACAACGCATCCTGCTAATAATCAGATACACTACACTGCAGACAGAATAATTACGGTTTTTGACTAATACTATGATGTTAGAACAGGAGTAGGATAACCACATTGCTGTGTGTATCACTATGCAGTAATAGATCATCATGCATAAAATCCCAGAGAACCTGCCACTGATGTAAAAGCCCAAACTGGAACAGGTGTGTGTTGTACACTCATAAAGGCGGCTTTATACTCGATTTAACTAAACATCTGTACCCTGTGTTCTTTTAGTACAGTGGCTGTGTGCGTTGTTAGAAAATTAATGCTGTGTGTGAATGTGGTGCAATACAAACATAAATGGTGGGGGCAGTATACCACAGTGTGATGAAGATAGAACAAATCTCAAATTGCATGCTTTCCAGAGGAAACTATGCAAATCAGTAAACTTAACAAGTTATTTGGCTGCACAGTAAAATCCCCAGTGTTGAATTAACCATTTCAGATAATTAACTGGAATAAGTTAAGTTAATTCAACATGGGGCATTTTACTGTGTATATTCAGTGCAGTTTGTTTTTTCTATAGTAAAATTTTCACATCAACATGACTCAAACATCCTTTTTTCACATCAACATGACTCAAATCACATAATCAGTCTTATCATATTATCATCGTGTTGTAATTAAAATTCACTACATATTTATCTATACCTCAAGAACACAGGGCATCTATTTTTGTCATTAATTTTTATGTTATCATTATCATTGGTATACATAGTAGATGCTTTAATCCTCATTTCATTGATGCAGCGAGATACATGTTTTCCGTCACTCCCAAAATGCTGAAATACAAAACCGAAAGAGAACATTCCAGACAATCTGGTATCATGTCCCCACACGCCATGGTTTCGGGAGTGATTCTGCCCAAATTATGCAACCTGGGAGTACAAGTTCAGTACAATCATCTAAAAGGTCACTCTAAAATGAACACACACCCATACACACATTCATGTGCACTCCTTAAGCACTCTAGTTTTACATTTCTCACTTTTGAAATTACATACTTTACTTGTTAGTTTCAATGTAGTTACTTAATTATTTATAGTAGTTACTAAATAATATACTGTGGTGGACTGGCGACCTGCCCAGGGTGTTCCCCGCCTCTCGCCCGAAACGGCTGCTGAGATTGGCTCCAGCTTCCCCCGGATAAAGCGGTATAGATAATGGATGGATGGATGGACTAAAACTATATAGTTTTAAATGAATAACTGTATAATAAACTGGGTTTAACAGTAACAGAGTATAAGACCCTTACTTCCAAATTCTGTCATATTTACATAGCAGTTGTTTTTTTTTCACTGCTTGCTTGGATTTTTATAACAATTCTCCCAATTTGGTTGTTTGCCAATTCTAGGGTGACCATATATTGGTTTTCAAACAAGAGGACACTGGGGGCAGGATGGCAGCATGGGGCAGATGGACACCTGTAAAATGAATGGCGAGTGTAGAACGCAAAAGCCAAATACTAGACATTTTTGGTGATTTAGAACAGACACCCATAATTAGCTAGTGTCACTCTGATTGATAGAGGAGTAAGTAATATGGTCACTCCTACCCAGGCAGCACAGCCTATTTTGTTCATTTGGATGTTAATTTTTTTAAGTCATTGTATCTTTTTATTCTTTTTAATGTTTTTACATCTAGATCAGCACCACCTACACCTGGATTTTAGTTTCTCAGTTAGTTTTTCTCCTGTTAGTGTTAGTTTAGTGATGTTCTTGTTTTTTAAATATTTAAGATAATTAAGAAAGGAAGCTGGAAGAATAGAGATTTAAGATTACTTCTTTAAGATTAAGAAGGAAGAAAGCTAAGTCAATCTTTATGACATCATTACACAGTTATATTTAACAATGAATAACTTCTTTATCCCATCACTGCTTTTTTCCGATAATGCTTCCTTCTACAAGAACATCTATGAGACGTTCAGATTTATGTGAAAATAAAATACGAGTCCTGTAGAACAGAAAATACGATAAATATGTATCAATCTATCTGTCAGTCTTCACAGAGTGTACATGAACAGAGGTAGTGGAACATCCGATGTGATCATACAGGAAGTTTCTTCATCTCGGTTGACTTAGAGGACAGACAAATACCTTAATGTCATTTCCTGCGTCTGCTCCATTTTTGCATGGTGTGCTGGATAGCTAATACACCATACATTTTGTGTACACTAATAGCATGTGTGTGTTGTAGCTTTTGGACTGTGTGTAATTATATACATTGTGTGTATGGTGAAGCTAGTTATGTGTAGCACCAAGGTCCTGGAGCTTTACTCTTTTTTTATTCCACTGTATACAAGACGATGGATGGGATGATAAAGAGGGACTTCAGTTCATGGGTTCCTGCACTGATAAGGACTTCAAACAGAACAATTTTAGATTCATAAACTGGACACTTTTAACAGAGGCTTACATCAAAGATCTGATAAAACATTTGTAATTAAATTGCTTTTTAAATCACCTTTGTATTATACTGTAGGTTGGATGTATTATATAGAATCATCCACTCTAATAGAAACACCTGCATATTTCTGCAGTTATCCAATCAGCCAATCATATAGCAGCAGCACAAGGCATAAAATCATGTCAAGAGCTTCAGTTATTGTTAACTTCAGACATCAGAATAGGGAAAAAGTGTGACCTCTTTGACTTTAATCATGGCATGTTTGTTGGTGCCAGATGATAGCCTCAGATTCCTGTTCCTGGCTGACAGGAGTGTAACCCAGTGTGGTCTTCTGTTGTTGTAGCCCATCCACCTCAAGGTTCAATGTTTAGTGCATGCGGAGATGCTTTTCTGCTCACCACAGTTGTAAAGAGTGATGTTGCTATATCCTATCTGGCAGCTCAATGGAATCTGGCCATTTTCCTTTGACCTCTCTTATCAACAAGGTGTTTCCTCCCACAGAGTTCCGTGTAAACCCTAAAGACCGTTGTCTGTGAAAATCACAGATCATCAGCAGTTTCTGAAATACTCAAATCAGCCCATCTGGCACCAACAATTATGCCATGGTTAAAGCCTGTTTGGGGTCAATATCTCAAAAACTGTGAGAGAAGAAGCACAGCAAGAAAAGTGGTCTGATGGATAACAGTAGTGTGATTGTTTGCGCAGTCACACTAACGAGCAGGTGTACAGGAGTTACTATTAAAATAGACAGTGAGTGTATATTTTTATATTACACACTTTATATTACATATATATATATATATATATATATATTATTAATATTATATGTTATATAGGTGAGTATCACTTCGCCCAGACAAAGATCTTGGATTGAAACATTTTACAAGTTACAATGTTACATGTAATAATATAATATATGTTCTTCATTTTCTGAATAACCAATGCCCCCTGTTTCCATGCTTGTCGTAATGGCAATAACAAAGTTTATGGAAATGTGTGCTTCAAGTTTTACTAAAGATTTCAACATGGCATCACATGGCAAATAAATGTGAAACCTCTACCAGGACATCCATTTAAGGGAAACTGAGCCTGAAATCTACACACCCACACACACAGATCAAACTTCAACCAGCCTTCAGGAAGCAAGATTGGTTTTCATTTGAGGTCAAGAAAGGGGAGTCAGCTGACATGCAGCAAACTGAGAACTTTATCAGAACAGAATAACATTCCTGCACTGTTCTGTAAACATGTGATCTAATACCGGTGTTGCCTACAGCTTCACAACTTCATGGAGATCCAACTTCTTTTGGGTTGTTGTTGAGGCAAATGTATGAATGCTTACAAATGCTTATTAATGAAAATGTCCTGCTAGCCTAAAGTTGTATACTATTTACATTAGTACAGGGTTACTCAGACACACATTACAAAGCCTAGTGATTAATAATTAGTAATCCAGCCGCTGGATTATTTTTAATGTACAACTTTCACAGGCTATCAAGGGTTTTTCAAGAGCTCATTTTAGTGTTTAAGCTTCCAGTGGTGTTTAAGAGCTCCACTGATTAAACAATTTGGCTTAGAATCTATTTAAATCGTACTCCTTAGTGATTTATTTGAGCCTAAAATTTTGAATGTGGCCTGGTGTTCTGACGATATGTGCTAACTTGTCAAAAAATGCTACCGTAGAATGAGTCAATAGCAGAGATTAAACCCGTTCTTAGCCCAAGCCATAAACCGAACCCTAAAATTTTAAAATTAAACCTAACACCCAACAGTTAAGTAGCATATATCAATAGGTGACAGAACACCAGCTCTGGCCTATGCATCCTTAGACCAGGAGAGTGTTAGCTTAGGCACGATAACAGCCATCATGAAATCATTGGCAAACAAAATTATTGATTACTCAAATCCACCTAAAAAGCTTAAAACGAAATTCCACTCTAACTTGTGCTAGGAAGCAGAAGGGTATGAGGTAAAGGGGTGAATAGACCTTTAAAAATTACATCAGATTGCAGCACTGCCTTCTGGGTAAGCTGAAATCAATAATGGTTACTTGATTTCCTATTCAATCAAATGTTCCTCTTACACATCATTTGAGCTGATAAAGCAACAGCACATCCCATAAGATGGTCAAATAGATCCAACTAACGAAACGTGACCAAGGCTGGGTCAGAAACTACAATAATTACTGGACCAGAACCATGCTTTTCTGAATCTCTGTCTACAGCTATTGCATATAATATCACCATAATGGCCTTATCTATTTCTCTGGAGGGTTGTCTACTGTCTGAGAGAATGAACAGCCAAAGCAATAGCAAAACACTGCTGAGAAGCCATCAAGGTCTAATGGGTCGGCTGGAGTGAGATAAGATCTTGAAACAAATCCCTTTAGCATTCACTAGCAACAATGATGTTACTCAGCCTGAAGCGCAATGCTTACGTCTAAGAACAGTAACATTTGTCTACTAGTTAAACATAGTAATATTTAAAAAATAAAAATGTCATCCAAAGCATTATAAAAGACTTGTTTTTTTCCCTTTGTCTTATTTTCCAGGCATTTAAATGATGAATGTTAATGAGTTTCAGAAATCCAGCCATGTCAGGACACAGGAAATCTGAGCCCTGGTTATGCCAGAAACAAATAATAGGTTTATATAAAAGTGATTATTAACTCTTTTTACATGTCTTATAAAATGTACAAGCACATGAGCTAAAGAGTCAAACTGCTTTGCTGGGTGTGAACAAACCAGTTTATTCTATAAAGCTGTGGTCTCCCTGGCATGGTGACTGCCATGTTTAGATCACATAACCCTAACAACTAAGCAGGCACAAAATCACCATAAAAGATGACAGAAAAGAGTTGATGCTGGTATTGTACTTTAAGTACATTTAAATAAATGTCTCCTTACACCTTGAAACCTCCACCATAGCAATGATCGTATGTTTCCATTAAATGATATGTTACAACGTCCTTAATTAAGCGCACAAACTATGAGAACAAAATAGGTACTGACTTCCTAATTGGAGTGTTAACCCACTTTGTTCACATACTGTGTTATGTAATAGAACTGAACTGGACAATAGTTTGTATAGTACTGTTGACATGAATTGCTCTCCATGCTGTGTAGAAAGAGAGCTAAATATAGCTGATGCTGTAACTAAAATGTACCAAAAATATTATCTAAATGGTGTCTAAGAACAACCAGGTCTAATTGACTACCCAGCAGTTTCAATGTCATAACATAATGACAGAAATGTGTGTTAAAAAAAATATATATGGGAACTGTCCAAGAAGGTGTGGCCTAATTTTCCAATTACCATGCTAGATTGACAGCCATCTGTCTGAGACTACCACCCAGCTACAATATGCCTGCCAAGCAGAAATAAACACAACAGCACAAACTTGTTGAGCCCTGCATGTACACACCAACCCAATTCCAGATGCATGCTGGACACGCCTTCTTCCTCGTGCTTCGCTTTTATAGTGATTACTATACTTGTTACCTTTGTCTAAAATCATGAAACAGTTTGCATTTTGAGATAATTATAGTATGCTTCATAATACGAGTATCAAACACGTTACTCGGTGACCTGCGATCTCCATTTTCCTTGATGATGTTGGTGATTGACAGATTTGCTTAAAGTTATAATATGCTGAGTACCTTTAAGCTGGTTGGTTTACCATGGATTAAAAAGAGCACACTAATACTACAGTCTAGTCAACTGTAATTTGTTAGCAAAAGATGGTTTATTCGATGTTTTACATCTTGTATTTAGTCTAAGTTTCTCGACTGCATTTTCTTAACAAGAGTGAGAGTGACGTTTTGACATAATGCTACTTTGTAACAGGAAGGAGAGGAACAGGAACTGTCTGTGGACAGGTAAACAGTTAGTTCCTTTCTTGTGACAGCTCTGAATAATGCCAATATCATTGTCAAGTGACAATATCACTTTTGCAAAATTTATAATGTTGTCAATAACATCCCTGTTGTCATCCGTAACATTCCTGTATTCTTAATGATTTTTCTTAGTTGTGATAGCTGCATCTCACCTGTTGCTAAACCTTCAGCGACGCTTCTCCACTAGAAGTATCTAATATTGTGTTAAATAATCACAAAGCTTTATAACAGAAATGCAAAACAACAGTGATAAATTTCTTTTGCAAATGCTGAGGTTTATGTTAATGAAATTAAAGATGGCAATTACAGTGCAACCTTTTACATTACAACTAAGAATAGTTCTGGTAACTGGAGGCATGACCATTGTGTGTGTTTTAATTATTCATTCATCTTCAGTAAGTTCCTTCATGATGGACCCCAATTCTTTCCTGGCGAAAAGGCAGGAATAGGATACACCCTGGTGACAGTCCATCACATGGCACTGTACACACATGCATACTGTATGTACAGGCAATTAAGCATTGCAAATGCACCTACTGGCATGTTCTTGGCAGGTAGGAGGAAACTACAGAAACCAGAGGAAACCTACATAGACACTAGAGAACATGCACAGAAACTCACAGCTGAGCTCAGGATTGAACCTGAGACCTTGCAGCTGTGAGGTGGCCATAGTACAGTGATCCATATTGATTTACTAGCATATGAGCAAAAAATAAACTGAGCACGGATATTTCGTATGAGCCTTATAATCTTATAATGGGTCAGATGTCACGAGCAGTGAATTTCCTCGGAATTGAAAAGAAACATGAGACAATGAGTCATCATTTGTTAGCAAATCCTAAATATCGCGGTACATATCGATCATAGAGAAAATGAATACCTTCACATATCACTAAACTTAATGCGTAAGCACTAAAACAGTTTCTGGGTAGTTAAAGCGCTCTTACTGGGGGTTCTCGCGCGCGTCGTCCTGCCGGATCTCGTGCACATTGATGACGGCCAGTCCGAGTAACTTGTCCACTCCGAGCGGGACGCGGTGCAGCACGCGCACTAGTACAGGGACGCCGTCCTGGTTTGCGCGCGCGCTCTCAGCCGGCAGGGTGAAGATGAAGGTGGCATCGTCCCCGCCCCACACCGGCTCCGCGTGCTTCTCCGCCACGGGCGTGCGGAACGTCTCGCGGCCCGCCTGCAGCGCCGTGTACGCGTCGTTAGTGCCATCCTTCCCTTTGATCCGGAGGCCTCGTGCCCGGAGCACCGACACCCGCGCGCTCACCGGGAAAAACTGCAGAGTCTGGTCCGACAGAGACATAACCCAAGCCTCGCGCGCTAGGTGTTAGATTAACATTGATTCGTAATGGAGAAGAGAAGTTAAAGTGTCCTGCTACGAGAGTGAGGCCAACCTTCCTCGCGCTCCAATAAACTTTGCTGGTGGGCGTGGCTAACGGGGAGGTGATACATGGCCATTGGACAGCTCGGTTTACATTACGACAAAATGTTATTTAATACTGAATACTGAGATGTTTTGTCTTTACAATAAATGTAATACATTTTAATCATTTCGTCTAACGAGGCAACTTAAAGCACGTTAAAAACAATACATCTACAAACAGCTAAGACGAAAAATAAGTAAAAACTAAATGTAATAAATTTAAGATAATGGGTCAAAAAATCGCATTTAATCATGCTGTAGCTTTTATTACGGTTCATCATGGTCGGTTTATCATAAAATGGCACTTTCAAAATGAAAAAAAGTTACACTACACGCTAGCGTTTCTGGATTCCTGCGTCATGCAGTGTGCTGTGCACGTGACACTTCTCACAACAAAAACAAACAGACTATAGTCGCTATGAGACAGACAACAAACTTAAATCTGTAAAATCATCAACATCTATTCCTTTAGTCGGTGCGACTTCATCCTGACTTAACCATTTCTGTTCTTGAATATTTATTTATAGTTTTCAACATTTCCAGCTGGTGTAGGCTACTGGCCACTCAGCAAATAAACACTGTAAGACTGTAAACAGCTTCGGGTGTGAGCACAGAAATAGAAAAAGTAAAACAAAAGCAGCTTTCAGTTCACTCACAGAGAGGAGAGACATCTACCAAGAAGTTAAAGGCACACCAGGCAAAAACATTATGTACACAATGACCTCCTTAACCCAAAGGTAGTTAGCCAGCCAAGACATGTTAATTTAGCACTGGAGCTACAAGGCTAATACAGCTAATAAATAAAATAAGTCTACAGCCATCAGGTTAGCATTGTGCAAGCTGCATGTCTTAATTTAAAGTTAAGAAAACAAAACAACAACAACAACAAATATATGTGCATAAACATTTTCCCAAGAGCAAAAACAGTGATATGAGCATATTCCACAGATATCACATAAATTATCACATGTTATCCTGAAGAGATTGTAGAAATCATCTAATTAAGTTTAATTAATACGACCAGCAGTGGCACATAAAATGATAACAGGTGTCAGGGAGCAAATTATTAATTTTTACATATTCATTGTTAATCATGAACAGAATTAACCCAACACTGAGACATGACACAGTGTATCCCAGCAGTAAAGTTTGATTTGAGAACATTTCTCTGTGTATGAAAACTATTTTAGTCCCTGCCTAGTATGTGCTTATTTGGCTTTAAAATTCCGAGAACAACAAAACAAACAAACAAACAGATTTAACAGAGCTTGGCTTTTCTCTCACAGTGGTTTTGTTGTGTATCATCACTGGTTATTCTGAGAAAGGAGAAGACAAAAGGTAACACTAATAGCACAAAAATGATGCAGATATTTGTTATTGTTTAAGGTCACTAAAAATACTCTCCTCATAAGGGCGGTTCTGCAGGCACGCAAAAACAAACCTGAACTTAATAACTCACATATGAGTCACACCACCATCCAAAGCACTCACTGAAAACATCATTAGTCTTAATTGAACACACAGAATATAAATATTTTATTTATATATAGGGCTCTGGAAAAAAATAAAAGACCACTGCAAAATTATTAGTTTCTTTGGTTTTACTATTTATAGGTATGTGTTTGAGGAACATGAACATTTTTGTTTTATTCCATAAACTACTGACATTTCCCCCCTAAATTCCACACAGAAATATGGTCACTTAGAGCATTGAATTACAGAAAATGACAACTGGTCAAAATAACAAAAAGGACGTCCTTGCCGTGAACTTAAGCACAGCTGCCATTTGCCATTCTTTTTGTAGGTCATTTGAGATCATCCCGGTGAGTGGAGAGTTGTTTCCCCCTTCTGCTAATCTGTAACTTTATTATTAAAATGAGGTGTGCTTGTGTTGGAATTCCACCACAGACAATGGAATGAAATGGCTGCCATACACAGAGATCCTGATTTAAGAAAACAGTTGAATTAATACATATTGTACATACACTCTGTGACGCACAGGGGGAAGGAGATTGAACAAAAGTATAGCATTAATCGTTTAGGAATTACAACCATTTTTTACAAAGCCCCTCCATATTAACAGGCTCATAAGTAATTGGACAACTGAATGATGTCTGGCCAGGTATGGTCTGTTTCCTCACTATTTCATAACACATTATGGAGATAAAAGGTCTGGAGTTGTTATGTGCATCTCCATCACTGAGGCTAATGCGATATGCACCTTGATGCATTGCCAACAATATGATACATTAAAGAAACAAGTGATACGATGCTATGCAATTCAATATGGTAGCTCTTCGTCCTTCATGTGACTCGAGGAGAGACTTTTATTTTGAAATCGTGCTGACATGGCGAGACAGCCACAGCCAGTTTTATTTTAAAACCTCATTGAAGCCACACCTCCAACTCGCGCGAGACTTTGCCAAGTGGCTTGAGAGAATTGGCCCCTGACAGGAGTGTAGATGATCAGATGATCTGAGAAACGGTTTAGAGAACAGGAATCAACCTAAATGTAAACATATTGGTAAACATTTATTGGCCACATTTCTAAATAAAGCTACAGGGCTTCTACTAATTATTAATAGTATTAATAAATCATTTTACTGATGCAAAGACATTAGAAATGATGCATCTTGATTTCATCCCAAATGGTATCGGGTGCACACTTTTTTTAATTGGGGAAATCGCATGATGAACTTTTAAATCAGGCACTGCGGTGACTTGAAGTTTACCGTCCTTAATCTGGAGTTGATTCCAAGTATTGAATTTGCATTGGGCAGATGTTCATGGGAACTCTCTAAAGGGGTGTCGATGCAAGTGAAGGCCATCACCAGGATGAAAAAACAAAACAAAAAAACAAGCAGACCTACCAGAGAGATAGGATCCTCATATGCACCTCCACTGATCCTGGCTTTTAAACTGTGTGCTGATAAGCCTGAAGGTCCCGCTCCTCTTTAGCCTGGAGGACGTGGTGTCCACGATTTCCAAAAACAATCCCAAATTTTGATTTGTCAGATAACAGGACAATTTTACACCTTACCTCAGTCCATTAAATGAACTCAGGGCCTAGAGGTGGTGGTAGCATTTCAGGATCATGTCTTTGCATGGCAGAACCTGCATCTGTGGATGTAGCGACTGTGTTCAGAGACAGTGGTTTTCAGAAGTGTTCCTGAGCCCATGAACTGATTTCCACTACAAAATCATTACCGCAGTACAGGAAAATCATGGCCATCCAACATTGGTTTTCAGCCTTGTTCCTTGCATACAGAGATTTCTCTGGAATACTTTAATGACAGGATGAACTGTAGGCGATGAAACCATCAAATTCTTTGCAATTTCACGTTGAGGAATATTATTCTTAAACATTTACCCAATGCAGTACTTCACTTTTATTGCTGAGAGACTGCAACTCTCTGGGATACAGCTTTTTATACCCAATCATGTTACTGACCTATTGCTAATGAGCCTAAATAGTTGATATATTCCAGATGTTTTTTTTTTTTTTTTGGAAGCATTACACAACTTTTCCCATCTTACGTTGCCCCTGTCCTAACTTTTTTTGAAATATGTGGCTGGCATCAAATTCAAAATGAGCATATATTTTTCATAAAACAATCATTTATAACTTTAAATATTTGATATGATGTCTTTCTTCTGTTATTAAACAAACATGGGTTTACACGATGTCCCATTGTTTTGGCATGCATATTCACTTAAAGACAAAACTGGAGGCAGAATGACCTACAACCAAGCAGCAGTTGAATACAACATTCATTTAATGAGAAACAGAGCAGACCATTTGACAGGGTTCAATGGAATTCAAGATATGTTCAATTCATAACTTGAACATCACATAACATCATGATTTTTTCCTTTTATTTCTCTCTCAGACGACACAGAATGATGGGAAGACTTTCGCCCAGATGAGAACCTTATCTGATGGTGTCTTTTGAACAGTACAGGCTTTTTCTCGTACAATGTTGTACAGTGGCCACAATAATATTGTGCGTGTTTAATAAGCATACTACATTTTATAATCTGATTATCCACACACAATGATACACACAATAGTTTTACTTGGTTTTTTTCTGAATCTATCAACATTTAAGTGACTGAACACCTAAATGTGAAAGCACACATTTTGCCTGAGTGTTCAATGTCAGCTTGAGAGATCATAATCCAAACATTGAGTTTCTTTCCTTCTCTTTTTAAAAGAAAAACTGCAGGAGACATCTACATACACATCTTCATTTTTTTTTTTTCTTCCTGCAGGAAGAAAACATGCATTCTCCCAGCAAATGTCCCTACTGTAAAAGACAACACCATAAAAGAAAAATAAATAAATAGAAAAGAAAGAAATGCATTTGATGTTATTCAGTCGCGAGGAAAGTGAAAGAACATAATGCCACTTCATGGACTCGTGCAAAAGTGTGCAAAGTAACATTTTTGAAATCTGTCAGCAAGCAACGGCGCACTTCCATTCAAATCCAATTTGATTTGCATAACTCAGTTCAGCTTCTTCTGACTCTTTTCAGCTCAGTCATTCCATTTGAATTTAGTTAATTCAATACAATTTGAACAAGGCAATTCAATTCAGGGTCAGCCTGAATCACTTTCATATTCATTTGTTTTGTTTCAGTTCAAGATGTCTTCAGGTTGGATCTGATCTATTCAGATCCGTTTCTGTTCAATTTGGATCCGCTTAGTTGAATTCAGTTTTATTTAGTTCGATACATAGGTGAACTGTGTAGTTGAGATATTTTTGGTTCGGTTCTGACCTGCCCCGCCCCCATTTGTTCAATTTGGTTCGGTTCAAATTCAGCATGTTCCGTTCCACTTACAGCAGTTCATCTCGGAGCAGATTCGTTCATTTCAGGATCCTTTTTACTCCGGTCAGTTCCGATCGGCTTCATTCAGCTAAGATCGTTTTCAGTTCAGTTCCATCTGAATGAGATCTGTTCAATTAAGACTCGTTTAATTCAATTTATTTCAGTTCAGCGTTAATCTCGCAGAGGAGTTCAGCAAGGCGTCGATCTTGGCCCGTCTTTTTTGGTCGGTGCTGTGGTTGGTGCTGCGCTCTGGGCACAGTCAGTAGGCCTGCTTGGAATCTGCAATCACAGATATAACTGTTAATATTAATAATGCGTAATATCTGCTCAAGTCACCATCATATCATCACATTAGCATCACTATTGCTTTGGTCAGAGGCATGTGTTGGTTTCCGGTTTTGATTAGTTGGGTCTGAATTACCAGGCAGCACGTCGGTGCTCAGGAGCGACTGCGATCCTCACCATTTCCCACTAACACTTTACTGTAGAGTTTCTGCTGTTCCTCCTTAAACACATCCTTCACCTTCTCCCGCTTTAGTCCACCATCCCTGTGATAAACAGGTTAGATTTATTCAGTCGTCAGCATCAGCGGGGACAGTAACACACAGATGTACTACTACTGCTGATGGTCATGTTGAATCATTTTGTAGCAGAGTGCTTAAAACACAATAAAGTAATGAGTACTGATTATTCAGTGTTTAAAATTTGTTTTCTATTTATTTTGCTTTCCACTAATAATAACAACCAATACACTATCATGCAATAGAATGTAAGCACTAGCGTGTGAATAAAAACCCTTTGTGTGTGAAGGGGTGTTACCATAACAGATCGGCTAAACCTCCTTTCCTAGCGATGGCAGCCTTTACCCGGTTAGCAAAATGCACAGCGTCCTCACCCTCCTGCTTACACACAGACACACACAATGCCAGTGTATTGTTTCAATAAATAGCTCTTTGATTGTGAACTTATTTATAATTTCACAATGATACTGGACATTTTGTAAGTTAAGTACATTACAGCATATGTGCATATAATATATATATTCCAGCTATTCCAGCAGTTACTAGAGTTTCCCAACCACAAAATCTTTAATCTTGCCACGAACAGGACATACAATCCCACAGCTGTGTCAGCACCAAGTTAATATTAAAAATGAAAACCAAAACATTTCTAGCGTAAAAAAAAAAATAATCGAATCAAATCCACAACTAAAACTAGCAATAATGCTTCAGGAAATAAATAAAATAAATAAGAACATGAATTAATTTCCATTTGACTTTTTTTAACGAATGCTGGCTGATAGGAAGAAAGTAAGAGCGCTGAGGAACGATTGTGAATTTAACTTTATCTTACACAAAAAGTCCTTCCTGAGTTCTAATAATATCACATTGTAGTGCCGATTACCATGAACAAAAACTCATCAACAATTTATCAGCAAAGAACAAGACAGGCATGCTAGTCTAGTAGCAGTGAGGCTTAACTGATCTCAAAACATCGGGTAAACTTTGGTATCCTACTCACGGTATCAAACCGACCTAACAAATACAGAAAAGGAGAAGTGTGTTTATTTATTCCCAAGGGCAAATACCAAAATGCATTAGTCAGTGTAGAGATAAAGAAAATGTGAGATGTTTACAGAGTGCAGAGATAAGAGGTGTGGAAAATTGAGGACATGTACGTTCTCTGAATGAACGCAACTCATGTTGAAAGAAAAATACATACTGACTTTAGTTTAGGCCTTTAAAGATTCACAAAAACCCTGACTGAACGTGACACTTTGCCATACAGTGAGTGAGGATGTGTCAGTTATAAACACCATCTAACAACTTCTTCATAAAGATGGACTTGCACGTAATTTTTCTTTCAGGCCAATCAGAGCAGGGCAACTGCAACAGCATTAAAAAAACACTAAAATGTTGAATGACGAAGGCCTGATTCAGAAGCACACATTAGGGAAAATAAAAGCTAATACACTTTAGATTTCTCTCTTTAAGCAGTCAGGATTGAAGCACAGTGTCTCATACGTTTAGCACAATTAATAGTCCAGACTAAATAGCAAACCTGAAACTTAAAAACTGTGTGTTGCATAGATGTTGAACCTCACCTCTAGGCTCATGGGTGGCAGATACCACACGCTGCAGACGATGGCCCAGCTGCTCATCATGTGGAGGAGATAATTCACCATCCCGAACTTACTGCTGTTCCAAAAAGCATCTCCAAACCTTGGGTCATACTGTAAAACACAGACGCGCATGCACACACATGCAGTTAAGTTCACCTTCTACAGATTGTAAAGCCACTGGGGATTGTAATTATTAAAGATGTCCTGGGCTGAGCAACGGTGTTTAAAACGGTGAAAGGTTCTGTTACGTAGTTCTGCTGAATGCCTCCCTATATTAGAGAACTACACTGGGTAAGTAACAATGGTAGTTTATATTCAGGCATATCAAAAGACAGTTGAATACTAAGTGAGCAAAACAAATGTAACATTAGTGTCAGTAAAATTTTACAGTACAAAGCGACCCAAACAAAAACATTAAATGATTTAAATCTGAATGAGCCAAAAAATTGGACCTCATTAAGGGGTCCTTATTACCTTGGTACTTTCAAGTTGGGGATCTAAATTTCACAGGGAATTAATGAAGAGATGGCTGAAAGAGCCAGAGAAATAATAAATAATCTCTTAACCATAAGAGGGATTTCAGAAACCCTTGCTGCAGCATGCGACAGGAGTGGCAGAAGACCACGTTCTTATCGCTCACTGGCACACACCGAACTACGGAGGAAGAGGTGAAGCGAGAAGAAGCGAGTGGTCTTGTGTCACTCCTGTCGCATGCTGCAGCAAGGGTTTCTATCAAACCCTCGCTGGTTAAGAGAATGTTCACTATTTCTGTTTACTTATTTATTTTTAATACATGTGCACTATATGGAGGTATGAAAATGGTTTGAGAAAACTGTTAATGTGTAATATTATAAAGAGGAACAAATTGTTACCTTTATAGCTACTGGATAGATGGTACATCCAATTTCAAAGCTTCCCTTCTTAAACATCATTACTGAGGTGTTATTAATACAGGTGCCTGGAGGAAAAATAAAAACAACGTTGATCCCGAACAATTCAATATGTTCCCGTTGGGAATGATCAATAATTTAATGGTGCCTGATTAATTCTTACCCTCTGGGAAAATGAGGATGGGCAACTTGGATTTGTCTGCAACATGATCACTGAGCCTGCAAACAAATAAATGGTGCAATGTGAATAAAAAAAAGAATATCCTTTTATCCCTTGAAATGAGAAGTTTTTCCACCCTCATTAGATTACTAAGATGTTAATGGGTTTATGAACGTAGTATGGTGCAGGTGAGTGTGTTGTGCTTTATTGACAGAAACAATCAGCTCACCTTTTCAAGGTTATTTGTGTGCAACTTTACCTTTTGGCCACTAGGTGCCGATCTTTAACCTCTGATCTCTCAAACCAGATGTGTGGACAGGCTTTAACCATCGCTCTCTGAATCACGCCCATAAGACCACCGTGGACCTGCCCAACCTAACACACACGCACGCACGCGCACACACAAGGCTATATTTTCAACATCAGGTCTGCTTTTACCCTAAGCATGAGAAACACACAGTAAAACGGTTACCATCGCATAGCAGCCGTCACTTGCCAGGATGATGACGTCGATAGGTGATGTGTGATTGGCCACACAAATGCCTCCATTCTTGGGTTTGTTTTCACTGCGGAAGGAAAACTAGGGTTAGGGTTAAAAAAAAATCTTTTTAATACCACATTAAATGTTTTTTCATAAAACAGCTGCAGGATAGAATAATGTAATTTTGTATTCCTTTAAAGCTACTCAATTTATAACACTACCTCTAGTGTACTGAGTGTCTCAACCGAAAAAATATATATATTGTACTTTATCACTACATTTCTAAAAAATATAATAAAATAAATAATAATAATATAAAAAATAAATAAAAAAAGATAAGTCAGTCCCATATTTATGAGGAAAAACTTTTATATAAAGCTTCCTTTACAGTTTATTTTGTGAAATATCATGGGGTTATAAACTTTAGTATTATTATTTAATAATACTACTAAGTCTACCTGTTGTGGTACGTGATTATGGCGGTGAGAGCTCGAACGCAGATCCTGTAGCACATCAGATGAGCTTTTTCACTCAAGAAATTCTTCGTCCTGTCATAAACATAACAAATTCACCCTTCACTGAGCATCACACACACTGCACATTATAAGCTCTTATATTGTGCATTATGTTCCTACACTATACACCATGAACTTTCTATAGTGTCGTGATTGCTTGTTTGGGATTAGTTTACTTTTGTGTATTTAGCCGCAGTCTTGCTTTCTTTTGCGTTTCATATCAACTGGCAACAAAAATTCTACTTCCTATAGGAAATTTGTCAAAGATCTTAAAAAAGTCCATCACCAGTGAAGAAAATGGACTTACCCGCCATTTGGGAGCAGGCCGATGAGAGATGTGAGAACCACAAGGAGTCCGACGCCGGTGAAAGCCAGAGTGACCCTGCATTCATTCACACAAACATTTACTTTCCATTCTGACAAAGGTGCATTGTATCTTATTAATGCCAAACAAACAAACCCTATCAAAGGGCACTATTTAGTCCCTTAATCTTCCCTACTGAACACGGTGCACTATTTATCCTCCCTAACCCACAGCAACATCAAATAAACCACAGCAGGTGTAGATTTCTAAGGTGCATGCAGGGGATGTTTTATTACATAAAGCGTATGAGTCACTATTTCATACCCCAAGGAGTGTAGCTGAATCCCAAACAACTTCCTATTGGACATAAATTTGAAGCCAAAACTTTACATACATCTAAAGATATTTAAACTCATTTTGTCGTAGTTCCTCACATTTCATGTCACCATGCAATTTCTTTTGGAAAGTTAGTTAGAGCATCTACTTTGTTCACAACAGAGGAAAATGTAAAACAATCAATTAAAGACTGATTTATTTCAGCTTTAACTTTCCAGGGGTCAAAACTTTAAATACACAAAGTGGACAGTCTCTTAAACCAGTTATGAAGATCTCAAAAATTGATGCAATGGCTTTTTAGAAGATTCTGATTGGCCAACTATTATAATCAGGTGTTAACTGGGAGTATACCAGTGGCTATGGAAGAGCCCAACTTTAGAAATGATTTTTACCTTTTTACCTGGATAGTAGGGGAAGATCCAAGCCAAAACCTCAACAACAACAAAAATTGGTGACATTCACAAGTCCAGGTTCTCCTTTGGAGCACTTTCTAAACAACTGAAGGTACAATAAACAGCTATACAAACAGATGCAAAGGCAATGCACCGTTTGGGAAAGAGGCATGAATTAACTGCCAGGGATGAACAAACTTTCATCTGAAAGGTTTAAACTGAACCCTAAGACAATAACAAAAGATGCGGTGAAAGAATTGGTGGCATCAGGTACTAAATATGTACATCCACCGTTAAGAGACCTCCACCACATCACCATAGCCTAAAAGGCTGTTGTGCAAAGAAGCCGCCCCTACTCCAAGACATAAAAAAGCCAAACTGAAATTTGCAGATCACCAGCCTTTTGGAGGCGTGTGCTCTGGTCAGATGAAACAAAAACGCAACTGCTTGGCTACAATGCCCAGCAATATGCACGGCGAACAAAGAGTGAAAGTTTTAATCTAAAGAATACCAAACTAACGGTGAAGCATGGAGTTGGCAGCATCACGTTATGGGGGGGTTTTGTTGGAAAATGACCGGCGTACTTCAGAAAATAGATGGTATCGGAGACGAAGTTAAAATTTGGCTGCGACTGGGTCTTCCAGCAGGACAATGATTTTAAGCAGACCTCCAAAGTTGCAACAAAATGGCTTAAGGATAACAAAGCAAAAATACTGGAGAGGCCATCACAAAGCCCTGACCTGAATCTCATAGAACATTTGTGGAGTAAACTAAAAAAAGGCACATCTGAGCAAGGAGGGATGAGAAAACCAGGAAACTATTGAGAAGCTTGCTGGAGGCTACCCCAAGTGTGTGATTCAAGTTCAAGCAATTAAGGCAAGGCCACTAGATAGTGTATGCAAATATCTGACCCACTGAAAATCTGATATCGAAAGTAAAAGCTGAACAATAGGGTTTCTTACCTATTATTCTGAAATGACTTCTTCAGGAAATAAACTAGATATCCTAACTGACTTAACACCGAATGTCTGGTAACATGCAACGTGCGGAGTTGTAAAAATGAATCTGAAGGTCTTTAACCTAGTACGTCTATAGCACTATATAGAGCGTATGATTGATTACTTCATTTGTTATTTACGATTAATATATACACACTTCTTATCTACCCTAACTCTCCTTAGGGTTACTACGGTCCCCAGTGCACTACGTCTCCACGCTATCCCTAACCCTGCACCCTACCTGAGAGGCAACAGGATGCCGTAGCGGATGAGCATGCCGAGCCCCCACAGCGCCGTCAGCCGTGTACTGATGTTGTGGAAGTTGTAGTTATAATTGCTGCGTGTCAGAAGGTTCCATGACTCTAGCTCCTCGGCTGAGAAGCGCTTCGTCACCTCATCATCCACGATGCTCTCGACCCCGCGTCGGCAGAAAAACAAGATGTCTGACATGTCGAACTCGGCCTCGGCTCCGCCTACGCGCCTCACTTCCTGTATTTCTTGCTCCAGAGACGCTGGCTCCTTCGCTATGATCCCTGAGTAGGAGAAAAAGTCACATGACATCATTAACTTAACTACATTACACTGCATGTGAATGTAATTCTAAATTCTGATTGGTCAATAAAAGGTTTTTTGTCCTTGATCCTGTGCCTTAGAATTTGCTGACTCTGATATTATGATGACTCAGGATGATGACAGATTTTAACGAGCGTTTCTATTTTGGTGGAGTGGAAATACAGATCACAGAGGTCCAAGTCAGATTGTGTTACTGATCGTTCTCAGATGGTGCAGACGGTCATTCTGCGCTTTAATCTATGATCATAACTTATTGTAATTGTATTGTATTATTATTGTTATGTTACCACCTGAACACAGTTAACACCCAACTGAAGTTTAACTGGTGTGACTGGTTCTCGCTTGCACTGTTGGGATTTACTGTGTTATGATGATCATGATTTTCATCATCCCTTACTTATAACGTAGCGATCGTGATAATGGTCTCACCGTTGCTGTATGGTTTGTAGAGCTGCTGGTTCTTCTCTTTTGCTCCTCTCTCCATCCTGAGCGTGGCCCACTGCAACAAAAACAGCAAAGAGTGAAAAGACTAAACAGCTGTGTGTTTCCATCAAATGGTCTGCTGAAGAGTTTGAAAAGGAGCATAATATCATGAATAATTCTAAACACCTGGGCTCATTTATCAAGCATGTGTAAGATATTCATGAATATCCAGGTAGTCTGGGAAAAACCTTAATATATGAGGGCTTTATCTGTAAAGGCAATCACTAATGATAACCTTGATAAATTTCAAATTGTATAATTAGCATGACTCACAAGTGCAATTTGCTCGGTCACTGTTTATTCATCATTTGTCAGTTTCAGTTCTCTGTGAGTTTTGTGGGCGTCGCTAAATATAGTTGTTTAATTTGGTCTGGCCTAGAAAATATTCACACACAACTAAATGACTGATAAATGAGTGATTTTAAAGCAGGACACACACACACAAGCTAATCCAAGAACTAAGCTAGCTCTCAGGTACCACAACACATGCATTCATCCCTCTCTTTAGCTCTCTGTCATGTTCATTCCTGAGAAGCGAATGCTTCAAGGAATCCCACACACCCACAAAGGTATGCAGCTAAAGTTTTTGGGCATTGTTTATTTCTCTTTCAGAAAAAGCAGCATAAGGTCAGCTTATCTAGAACTAATCTTGAGAAGCATGTGACCAATCCCACAATTCTGTTCACAAGACAAACCTGTGGCTCTAGCTAAAGAACACTGCTGCATAACGTATTTTTCCTAAAAAGAATTCTGTGATAACAGATTAAGAATTATTACGCTCAACATATTTCGGGATCACGACATCCACCTCAAATATTTTCAGCAGTGAATTCATGTAGAGCCGGCGTATGCCGAAGGACACGCCGAACACCGCAGGCACGATGATGAAGACCAGCAGAAGTGTGAACCACACGGTGAAGGAGATGCCCAGGAGCATACAGATCAGCCCGTCGAAGGGGAAGAGATACGACTCCATTGTTGTAGAGACCTGAGCCAGCGAGCAAACACGGGAACTGCAGATTGTACTGCGTTTAGAGTCTCAGTTTCTGAAGCCTGCGCTGAAACAAGGCCTTCATGGGCACACCTGCAACTTCAGCTCTGCTTATTGAGGACACCAGGAGGCAAACTCCAAGCTAAACAGTCAAACATTTAGCTCTTGGTGTTTGTTTTATTCCATAGTTCTCCAGAAAAGTTTCAGTCTTTCTTCTTAACCGGAAGTCCACCGCATCGAAGTTTCTGTGGTGCAAAAAGAAAAGGATGAAACAGTTGATGTTAAAAATGACAGCGATAGGGCAATTCCTTGTTTGAACAACAATCAGAGAAAAATTACTAACGGAATAAAAGTTGATTTTAAAAGAAAAAAAAAAAACTATATTAAATATAGTATATTTTATATA
>JAQQZR010000009.1:16459551-16476885 GCA_030068235.1 Notoglanidium macrostoma
AAAGAATAAGGTTTTAGCAAAAGTTGGACATTGTGTGATGGCAATGGGGCTGACGTTACCTCCTCCAGTACCGAGCAGCCTGCACCTTTACTGTCTATGCCTGAACTGACGATTCACTTCACTTGCGTGTGGTTTGTTGTAGGTAACCAGGGAAACGGAGTGGAATTTCAGTGGTGTGTGTATTTTCTCATAACGAACAAGTGGAATGGATTCCTTCGCGAACAACAGAAACAGCACTGGGCGAACTAATATTTTATGTTAAATGTGGGGGGTCCAAATGAGTAATTATGAAATGTGGGGGACACACGCCCCCCTCAGCTTTAATGGCTGCGGCGGCGACGCCCATGACTGTGCCTGAGTGGAGTTTTCATTTAAATGCAAGATTGTCATCTCAATCAACTGACAAGTTCTAGCTTAAAGAGTACTACTAAGTAGTTAGCAACTACTAACCTATTTGATTATAAACTCGATAGTGAACAGAAAGCAAATAAAATCGGGCAGCACACGTGAAACATAAAAAAAAACCTTACATAGTTTAACAACTACATTTCTGTCAGTAACATCACCCCATGTAACTTGCAGAACTATACTGCGCATGCGTACTACTAATACTGACCATGCACAACGCAAATCGCGCTAGCTTAACTCATTGCCATGACAGGAAACGTCATGCACATAGAAAGAGAGTTTAACGAAATATATCAGATTATACTTGATAATTACTTTTATCTAAAGTATCGAAGTAAAACTAGACAATGAAAAGTCGTTTACATTAATATTGTATGCCGCTTAAATACGTAAAGGTCTCACTAACCGGCTTTATCTGTCTACATAATAGCACTAAGACAGAGCAAACAATCTTTAATCAACCTAAACTAGAAACGTTGCGATACGAATACATCACATAGTAAATTATAGTTACCTAACACACAATAAAATATTGAAATAAATGAAATCGGGTTACAAAATGTCAATTCGGTGTGGTGATTCGCCGATTTTAACAAACAGTTAACGGTAAGCTAAAGCTATAAAAACTCGCTAGCTAAGGCGGTTAATAAAGCGAGCTGGCTAATTTCTTAACTGTGTAATATATTTACTCACCCGTTTTAAGCACATATAAACGATCTGGTTCTTCTACTAAATATACTTCATATTTATAAATAGTACACTGACCGAGTTTAAAAGCAAACGCGTTTGTCTGCGAGGCACAGATAAACAAGCCGGTATGAAAATACAGCAACAATAGCGAGACAAGGAACCGGAAACCGGAAGTCCACTTAAAAAAAAATAATAATAAGAGACGCAAGAGGCAAACGCTGTACAATTTTATTGTTCCGTTTAGCTCTAGTTTTGTGCAACGATAAAGCATAGAAGTTCGAATTCGTCACTTATGTATTATCTGCTCTTGTTTGTACTTTTAATTATACTGGATACATATTTAACAATTTTATTTTCTGCTAATAAAAAGTCAGCTTTCAGTCCAAGTAGGCTGTAAATCTACCTCTGTCCAGCAGGTGGAGTGGTAAACCATCGTTTTAGAAAATTTTGCAGTTAAAATATTTAGACAAATAGAAACAGATATACAAGCCTTTTGAGAGAATTGCAGGTTTTTTAAAATATACATGCACTTTTCATTGTGAAGCCCACACCAAATAAGCTGCCAATGTTGCACAGTTGCACAGCCCATAGTGTTGCTACATAGGCTCAGGTTCAATCCTGAGCTGATGTTACTGCCTGTATGGAGTTTTGCATGTTCTCCCTGTTCCTTGTGAGTTCCTCTGGGTTGTCTGGTTTCCTCCCACCTTCCAAAAACATAACAGTTGGTTAAGATAAATTGCCGTTATAAGTGTGAATGTGTGAGTGCATGGTGCCCTCCAATGGACTGGGATCTTATCCAGGTTGTATTCCTGCCTCTTACCCAATGTTCCCTGGACATCCTTAGGATCCACTGCGACCCTGACCAGGTTAAAGTGCTTTTTGAAGAGGAATTAATGAATGTTGAATGTTTGGCCCTTGGGTATAACATACACTCCACCCCTTTGCCATCAGGCAAGTGCTACAGAGCCCTTCATGATTGCACTACTACACTACTGAACAGCTTCTACACCAGAGCTTTTTCAGTGCTGAACTCACAATGCTCCCTTCCACACTTAAAGTAGCATCATCACTGAGAAGACACCATTGCTACGACTGCATTGCTATGATTGTACTGCACTACTTTTTAACTACACTACATCTACTTTGACTGCTACTAAGACCTTTTTATTTAAACTATAGCAATAATGAATTATTATCCTTTATTTCTTACACCGTGCAATACAATATAATGTGCAATACCTTATACTGTATAATACCTCCCTTCATTTTTGTTGTTTATTATATTGTATTGTTTACTTTATTTTATTGTTTTTATGTTTATTGTATTGTTTACTTCCATTTTACTGTTTAGTTGGCTTCTATGGGCTTGCTCCAAATGATATCTTATTATACCTGTACAATGACAGTAAAGGTTATCTTATCTATATGGCCAAAGGTTTGTGGACACCTGACCATCACACCCACATGAGAGCATCCCTCAAACTGTTGCCACAAAGTTGGAAGCATACAGTTGTTCAATTGGGAAGTAGTAGATCAGTGATTAAGACACTGGGCTAGTTATCGGTCGATTGTGCTCAAATCCCAGCACTGCCAAGCTACCTCTGCTGTGATTAAGTTGAGGTATGCCCCACTTTATAAATGAGATATATGTAAGTCACTCTGGATAAAGGTGTCTGCCAAATGACATAAATGTAAATGTTCAGGATGTCATTGTAGGCATTTCAATTGGAACTAAGGGACCCAAACCTTCTCCATCATGACGATGCCCCTGTGCACAAAGTGAGGTTTGTTGTTTGTGAAAGTTAGTGTGGAAGAACTCGAGTTTCTGCACATAGCCCTGACCGCAAGCCCACTGAAATCCTTTGGGATGAACTGGAATACTGACTGCACCCCTCCTCATCCAACATCAGTGCCTGTTCTCACTAATACCCTTTTGGCTCATTGAGCACAAATCCCCACAGCGACGCTCCAAATTCTAGTAGAAGGCATGGTATAGCAGCAAAAAAGAGACCAACTCCATATTAATGCCCATGGTTTTGGAAAGGATGTTCCAAAGGATTGTGATGGTCAGGTGTCCACAGACTTTTTGCCCATTTAGTGAATGTGTTTTGGTTTTGGATTGATTGATATGATATTTATACAAAACATATAATGTGCTTAGATAAATGAAAACAGTTCATAACACAAGCCTTTAATAAAATGTACACTCTGCCACTCTGCATGCATAGAATCAAACAGTTGAAACGGAACTTGAACAAAATGAAGACACTTTAAAGAAGGACATACAGAATACACACTCTCCTTTCCATCTTTCGGACACACATTGAATTTTTTGAGATGACTTTCGGATGTTGAACAGATGCTGACACTCGCAGTAAAGGTCAGAATGCACACAAGACTCCATGTATATGTCAACATTATGTCAACATTAGGTTCATGCAGGAGATGAAACATAGACAAGACAGTGATAATTTCTTGTCCTTACAATATAAAAATAAATGTGCTTTTGATCTTCCTAATATGAGGATTGCATAACATTTTATATATCTGTTTAGTGCACTGCAGGGAGGGTAAGTGCTATTATTTTATACTCAATGTAGTGTACTCGTGTATTTATTACAGAGCTTAATCAAAAACAAATGGCTCTCTGTTGGGAGTAGTTCACTACACAGGGTGTGGAATTCATTAATAATTCCCTATGTGGTGGGCTTATAGTGCTCTAAATAGAGCATAGGTGCTATTGTTTCATTCTGTCAACCATTTTCCCCCAACAGGGAACGGGTTCCTTACTGGTTTGCATACCAGATTTTGAAGTATTCAGAGCATATCGAACAAAAATAAATAAGTTCGGAACCTGAAAAGTTGGTTCCCAGATGGAACAAAAAGATAGCTGTTTGTTCTAGTGCGAACCACGTCAACATCAAGCGGCATCATTAGTTTGGAGAGGAAGTACAGTGAAACAATGAACAATGCAATGGAAAATGATAAATCAGACAAATATCTGCAATAACAGAATGAAAGCTCACAGGTAATCGATGTGATCCGCCATCTTGCTATTACTGTTTACTTCCATTGTGCATTTTGCAACGTCCTTCATTCACGATATATCCTTGATTACAATGGTTCCTCTCAAAACTGGTGGAAACATGGGCTGGTTCGGTAGCTGGCACCAAAGTTCAAAGAATCCTGAATGGAACGGGTTCAAGAACCCGTTTCCTGTTGGAGTAAAAGGGGTATATGTAGTGCATTAGAAACCTGAATCACAAATCTTTGCATATTGGATGTTTACTACATTTAATTATGTCATTATTTCAAGTTGGGAGCTATATCCCTAATACACACTGATTACACAAACAATTAACTAATATATAAGATGTAGAAGTTACTATATTATATCTTATATACTGTCCATAGGGTAGTAGGACTTCCTGTTGCACTAATAGTGTCATTATTTTATACATTATCTAATAATTGTAAAGTATATTGTAATTATGGCTGCATATTTGATCTAATGCACTACATAAGTTGTAAGTGCCATTACTGTAGTAAGTTTAATTGCAAATGGCTCGACGTTGTAGCGCAATGGTTTATCATACGACGCTTTGACAGAATGTGATATGTCCCTTAGAAGTACAAATGACTCAATGTACAGCACTGTAAATAGTGTGGGATCAGAAATGAAGATATTTCTAGCAGTTTACCACACTACGACATCACTGATATACAAATGAATATCCTAGACTTTCATGTTAATTAGCTATTACAATTTACCGTCTTAAAAATGAAGGTGCTAGAAAATGGTCTTTAAAGTGATGCTATAGGAGGACTATTGTTCTAATCCATTTATCAAAAGATTCTTCAGGACCATGTCTCTCAAGGTTCGGTCAGGAAGCATAGCTGTGCTTCTTTTATTTATGTTACAGTCGTGCAAATCACAACTTACAATTATTAAAGTTATATTTATTATTGTGTTCTCATAGTTATTAGCTGATTTGACTAATTGTTTGAATTGAATGAGTTTGAATGAGTTCTGTCAATGACGTTTAAATAAAGTTGAGCTTTATGAATCCGATTAAGTGACTAATAGTAATGTACGCATTTAAATAATGAGCCTAGTATTTGAATAATGGATTATAGTCATTAGATAAATATGTATTATTTAATATTTATAATGTTAAGTGGGTCTCTGATTGTAAAATGTTTAATAACTTTAATCTTTTGCATCGCTTATATCACCTTGATTTCTAAGAGTATATATAGAGAAACACAAACACAGACTACAGCTCATTTTACAGCTGAAGCAACATGGCATGGATATGCTTTAAATTGTTGTATTATATATTTTACAATATACAAATTGACAGATTATTGCTGCTATTCATATATAGGATCATAGAGACCAGCCTTTTCATATATTTCACATGCAATAATCAGCATTATGATAGTTGATGAGAGAGGTCAGAAGACAATTACCAGAACGGTTTAAGTTTACAAGAAGGCAATGGATACCGCTCTCTACAGCTACGGTGAGAAGAAAAGCATGACAAAATGCTTAACATGTGGAAACTTGAGGCAGATGAGCTACAACAGTAGAAGACCTTGTCAGGTTTCGCTCCTGTTAGCCAAGAACAGGAGGCTACAGTTGGCACAGCCTGACCAAATCTGGACAGCTGATGATTGGAAAAAGATTAGGTGAGGTTTTTCCAATCTTTACCTGTCCAGATTTGTATCTGCATGATCTGATGCATTGGGCTGCTGCCACATGATTGGCTGATGGGATAATTGCATGAATAAGCAGGTGTACATGCATTCTTAATAAAGTGGAAGGTGAGTGTATGTGATAGTTATATGGGTAAATACATTCCATGTAGACTATTGTTTTAATAGTAAACACTCAAATAAACGAACGCTACCCATACCATTTCTTAACTGTTGACAAGACCTAATTACGTAATAATTTGTACAGAGGTCTAGAAAGAATGTTTTGGGAATTTATCATGTTCAGTTTGTAATTTTACTACATTAACTGAAGCACATTCATGCATTTTATTATGTATCCGGGATACATAATAAACTCTAGGAAAAAACCTGACTCTTCTTCCACAGTATATCACTGACCCTGTTTACATTTCGTATCTTGGGTGATCAGATCACAAGAGGACGGTGATAAGTGAAAACAACCACCAAGACGTATTCAAGATGCATTCACTCAAAACACTTGCTGAGATGGTCTGGGTTGCACTTGCCCACACTTCTTTTGTAGCGTAAATGCTAATGTGTCCTGATGCACCCCCGACAATGACGTAACAGGAAAATTAATCAATTGCAGGATGTTGCGGTTGTTATGCTGACAGCGTGCCAAATCTCAAATAAAATGGATAGAAGCAATTTCAACAGAAGGAAAAGTCCATACATATACATAAGTTCTTGAAACATTTTTCTTTTCTTAGCTAGCCTGTGCTGAACAAACCTGGTGCTTATCTGGCAACAGAACTAACGTAATAACTGTGCACAAGGCCCATCGACCTTCTATAAGAAGTGATGTAGGCAGTACCGAAATCTGAACACAAGTGGTCAGCCGGACACTTTGGAGATGCGTGATAGACACATGTGCAAACACCGATGTGTCTCAGATGTCCACTGGTGACCCGATTGCCCAAGATGCATTTTAAAACCAAGTGTAAACAAGGCCTATGTGTTGTGCTCCTCGCTTTAAGGTAACGTTCTTGGGTCAGGGTCACCTAGTTTATGTATACATTATTCACAATTTCTACTCATTCTCCAGTGGGGGTTTACTGGGGGAGATTTGTCCCAGTGTGCTTTTGTAATTATACACATTATAGCACAAATATTTTTATAGTGTTTCTAGCTGGAAACCACTAGTGACAAAAGTAGAATCAAAGCATAAAATCAAGCTTAGTGCATGTGTGACCCCTGCTGCCCTGCTTGCCATGCTTGTCCAGTAGAAAAAGCTACATTTAATGATGCTAAAAGGTTTCCTGCATCTTATGTAAAATGGGCTTCACATACTCACTCTCACACAGCAATAAACATCTCCGCATGTACACAGAAACAAAGAAGTAGTATTGCATATCCAATCCACTCAGATATTCCTGGCATAAGAAATTTAAGTCACAGTATTGCAGCGATATGTTGATTATCATCAGGAAGATGTGCTTCTGTTAAAGCTGGATAGAAAATGTTTTCTTGCAGCGTTGTTTGATCAGAGTGTAGTCTTTATAAAGGAGATATAAAGGGCTTTCATGCTTCACTGCAGGGTCAGAGGTCAGAGGTTGTATTCCAAATGTCTCTTCTAATCTCCTCCTTAGTGCCTCTCTACCTCCGTCATGTCTTTCAGCTCTGATCTGTCGTTCCTCCATGTCAGCGTGACATCATTCGCACAAACTCTGAGTGAAAAAGAACAAAAGTTTTGCTGAAGTTTTATATAACATAGCAAACATCACTCATTGAAAAGTATCTAGGTATCTGCATGTGCTGTTTGGCATGCAGTCTTAAATCACAGAGAGACTGGAATACACACATCATACATTCCAAATGGGTGGATGCAAACACACACCTTCAAAGTCCACATGTCCATCACCATTAAGATCAATGTCCTTCAGGATGTCCTCCAGCTCTTTGCGTCTAACCTGCAATAAAACAGGAAGACGTACAAACAGACCAGAATGAACATTCAAATGAAGCTGTTTTCTCACACTACATGGCTTTTAATTTCTTGCAATATGCTGTTAGATGGGCATATTGCTGTACACACTACAAGATCGAAGGTCACTTCTACACAAACTGTCCTCTGGAGAGTCCCTACCAAAGAGTGCCTGCTACCCAGTCCTGCTTTTTTACAAAAAACATGAGATTTGTCTTTAATGTGATTTTGTGGCATTGGTAATATTTGGTTTCAGAAAGAACAACAACAAAAAAAAACAGAAAAAGAGAAAATGAAAAAAATATTGGTTGGAGATGCAGGCTTGTCTGTTCTGCAAAGAGAACTGAAGGTATAGTGTGCGACCAGGAATCATGTTGTGCTTGTTTTTATCTTTGCTGTTCCTAGTAACCATTAGGATATGACATTTCCTATAAACATAAATAGATGGATGATAAACTGGCTTCAGGGATCTGCTGCACGTGAGAGCGAATAAATTTCATTTTGTCTCTGACCCTCATTAGTTGTTTCTCAGTGTGGTTTTTGCTAAAAGTCACAGGAGGTTTCACACTTTTGAAGGACATGTGGTGTAAATCAATGTAGAAGAATGACAAAGGAAAGAAAGATGAGATAAAAAGAAAGCTATAACCTGTTGCCCCAGCAGTTTCTTCATTGCCTCTCGTAGTTCAGATGTGCTGATTTGACCATCTCCGTTAGCGTCAAACTGAAAAAAATAAAAAAATAAGAGTATGCATCCATCCCTTTGACCATGTCTTTCTGTCTATGTGAATTCTGCATGTTGAATATTACTAGTGTCTGTATTCACCTCTTTAAAAGCATCTCTGAGCTCCTTCACTCCGATCATATCAGCCGTTTCTGCTAACAGTTTTGGTCCCATCAACTCCACAAAGTCATCAAAGTCCACGTGACCTCCCACTACAAGAAGACAAAAGCAAATTTGCTTTTTCATTTTTGGCCAAACTCTCTATTTAACTAGATAAATGAACATTTTAAATGGAGCCAAATGGCTGATGTTGTTTTGCTGTTTGATCTGAGGAACATACTGTTCATGTTGACCTGCTGGCTTAGTTCAATCAGCTCCATCTCTGTAGGCATGTAACCCATCGTCCTCATACAGACCCCCAGATCCTTACAGTTAATAAGGCCGTCTCTGTCCTTATCAAACTCTGTAAATGCTTCTCTGAGCTCTGAAAACACAACATCAGATCAGGATAGATGAAAAGTCGATTTTTTACATTTAAATTTTTAAATGAAAGGGATACAAGCGAAAACATTAGTCATTGCATTGCAGTAGCTTTAAATAAGAATTCTATTAGAATAATATTAATATTTTGAATGCATTGTTTTTGCACAACCAATCTTATTTGAATCATTGAATCACTTTTAATTGTTGAATCAGTTCAAATTTTGAATCAGTTTGAATCATTTCCAACAATGAGATGGATCATGGTCAAATTACAGAATAGTAATTTTAGTGCTTGCAAAGCAAAATACTATATTGTTATCCACTGGGTTCTTTTTCTTTTTCTTCTTGTTCTATTTCACGACCAATAACTCAAGAGCCACTTCACCTAGAAACTTCATTCAATGTTTCATGCATAGGTATTGTAAATAGCACAACTATGTGTTTTCACTATAATATTCCATCCTCCAACCTTGTTTTTCTCCATTGACTGGAAAATCATTGACTGGGAAATTTAAACTGTTCCCATATCGACATTTTTCAAATTAACTTGCTAAATATGTTCTAGACAATACTGCAACGCTCTTCCTTTCTTTTCATATCAATATCACGCCTGCTTTCTGTATTTCCCATCCCTCGCGTTTCCTCCCTTCAGTTCCTTTTTCAAAGCTTAACTGTGCCTACAGATTAAAAGCTATAACCACTGAAGCTGGTCTAGCTATCTATCTATCTATCTTGAATTTTTTAATTTGTCTAAATAAGATTATTTTATCTATTCTTTCCTTCTATTCCTTGAATAAGGTATTATATAATTAGTATTATCTCAGATATCTTACCATCCAGTTCTTCGGGTCTCAGCTCTCTGTCCTGAAAGAAAAAAGAAATTGTAAATAGCAACAACAACAACAAAAAATCTATTGGTGTCCTGCTTCCTTTTTCCGTTCAGTTTAAATGACTCCACTCTATATCTGTAATAAAAAAAAAACACAGTTTATTTACAGCAGGATTTACAAATGTTTTCAGAGGTATTCATAAAGTGAAAAAAAGACAGAAACTGCTGTTTAAGTTGGACATTTTGACTTTGCAAATGTGTTTTACTAACTTAAAACACCCCAGATGATTTTTATTTCTTCTCTTAATCTGAGTTTGATTGTTGTTTATCCACCACTAAGTGCACATTATGGTTCAGCAAAACTAGGGTTAACTTTCTGTCCTTTATTTATGCATGTGAGTCACACTTACATTTAATGTTTTTCCTGGCAAATTAGCAAGAGTAATGACAAGAATGGCCAAAAATCACAGGCAATATTAACAAGCAATTAACAAGCATTTGAAATTCATCACCTTTTTATAATATGTGATACCGAGGTAAGGGCTTGTGTTCACACCTATCTGTGGCAGTTTATCAGCCCCCATCTACCTTGAAATGCATCACCGCTGATCAGATATTATTTTACTGACATGGTGGTGTGTGTGCACTTGATCAGTATCAGGCACAGCAGTGTGGAAGTGGGTTTAAACATTTTGTAGGCCACATATACTGCACTTTAGATACTGATATCATGTTGGTCATCTTGTAGGCATACAAGTAGAGAATATAGATCATTTCTTTATGCACAATTGTTAATATTCTCTAGTTCTTCATCTATGTCCATTTTTGACCTCAAGTATAGTTGCGAAATCGATGTGTTTACAGCGACATTCTTCTGTGATTGCAGATTTTTAATTCAGATTGCAACATTGTGTTAATTGTTGTCATTTCTTATTGACCTTGTCAGCACACTATTGTATTTTTATTTGATGTTCCCTATACTTGACATTGCGGCTTGTTAATTTTGTAGTAAATGTAATTAAAACATTTGGCTGAGGCTTTTGGGTTTGAATGTATATTCAGTCAGAAGGTCTAGCGTACTTCATAAATAAGTGTAAATGGTTGGGGCTCCCATGTGGCACAACAGCAAAGCATTTAGCCTCTCATTGGGAGATTGTGAGCTTGAGTAATGACGATTGAGTCCTGACAGCAAAATTGGCCATACTCTCTGGGTGGAAGGGATGCCGTACTCCCCTCTCTCCTGTCAATCACAGTGACAGAAGCCATTCATGGGCATCTAAGAGCTCATGTATGCAGAAAAGGGTAGATAGTACCTTGCTTGATGTGTATTACACTGCCCAGTTTGAAAAAATGTGTTCAGAAGCACATGTTTCCATTAGGGGAGAGCTGGCTTGTGGATGGATCAAAGGATGTCAGACATAAAATAGACCAATTCTGATCATTTATAACAAATACATTTTTATTAACAAAAATAAAAAGCAAGAAAAAAAAATACAACATAAACAACAACAACAAAAAATACACAACACAAAAACACAAAATATATGAATCATAGATAATAATTAAAAATAAATAGTAAGTCCATGCTGGGAATAAAACTGATACAAAATAAAATGTGAATACAAGTTTTTGAGTCCCCTTGGGTAAACCTGAATAAATGGGTTCAAGTTCAATGCTCTAGAAAGAAAACACACCTAAACTATAAGTATGAAATAGGTATAATTAACCACACAAATATTTGTGACTATTTGGTTTACTGGAAAACTAATCTAAATTTATCTCAAAATTACAGATCTGGAACACTGTAATTAGATCCATGCAGCACTGCAATGTCTTACAGTTGATCCTAACACTGTCTAATATCAACTATAAGACAAATCTAGACTTACAGTCTTCGCCAAACAGGTGCAATTTGTGTTTAACTCATTTATATTCCCATTTTGATCTGAACAAGTTCTTAAATACAAAGATTTAAGGAACTGATGGAACATTTATTTATTTACTTTTTCCTTATTTAATTGCTCAAACTGGGTACACTGTAATAAAATGTAAAAAAAAAAAAACTTTTAACAGGTAGTGTATATATTATATACAGATTATTATAGAAATTTGTTGGTTTGCGTGTACACACTTACGTACAGCCTGCCGGCTCTCAGCGAATCCCTTGCGTAGAAATATACATGCCGGACCAAGCACGCTGTGTACATATGTGGAGTTTTGAGATGACAGGGTGTGGCTTGAGGCTCCGCCTTCATCACGGGCCACTGCTTTGTAGCTCCGCCTCCGGTCCTGATGTGGGCCAGTGTTTTGGGGGAGGGATGTAACAAGCAAGGGGGCACAGAAATGATCAGAGACGGTGATTCTCTCACTATATATGTTATATATTAAGGATGTGATGACAAATCTGTATACCATGTATCTGAACCCTCATACTGCACTGTTATATATATATTTTTTTTACACATATGAAAAAAACCCTTATTATTGTTATTGTTACTATCACTAATATTTTAATCACAGTGGTCACCCATAATCTATACACTTTTCCTTGTCCTCATTAATTCTATGCTCTATTCATAAGTTTCTCACAATATATATATTTTTTTACATTTTACATATTGCATTATTTTATAGAGTACTAACTAAAGCTTTCTTACAATACTAACCAGGTAGCTAGATTTTTTCTTTGCTGCAGTTAGTGATTCCATGATTGGAATGCCATTACATTTACAAATATGTATGTGAATTCAAGATAAAAGACCTTTTCAACGTCTGTCTTTCACTGCATCCTTCATATAAATAACTTAAAAGATAATAATACCTATGTACAGCGCTTAGAAAACAGCATTTGTCTTTGTCTAAGCTTACTATAACTACACCTTACCTTGAAATATAATCATCAAAATACTTCAACTTTTTTTTTGCATTGATGTGCAAATCCATTTAATAATAGAAATTTCCTTTTCCATGAATCATCCATTATAGCTTATGAAAAATGTATATGTCAGTCTCCTAACATTCTCTCAACCCTGTTAGCCGAATGCATTCACCCCTGTGAAATATTGAGAATATTCTACAAATCACATATTCAACAGAAAGTTGCATCATCTGAATTTACAAAATCATGTGAAGAAGAAAATTACAATCTTTTATTCATTTTTTACTATTATTAATGATATTGTGATATTAACTGCTGAAATATATTATTACTTAAATACATTTTTTAAAGATATTTATTAGAATGTCCTTAATCTGATCATTCCATTAGCATGCTACTTAACTACATTTTTTTGTACTAGCTCATTCTATGCTAAAAAACTAAACCATGTTACTCATTTGAGAGCAACATGCAGCTACTGTCAGCAAAGAAACTTTTTAAAAATGAAACTGCTGCCTTTGATGGGGTTAGCTTGGTAATATGCATGTTTTCTTAATTTACATGTTGAAACAATAAAATTACATTTTTAATAATTACAAGGAATGAATGGCATTTAAATTATGAAATCACTCGCTTGTTGGCTAGCTACACTACATGCCAGAAGTAGTAGTTTTACTACAAGAAAATATTAGAAATAATTAAAACAAATGTAACTGACTGGTTTTGAAATGTAATGTAACAATATACATTGTAAGTGAAATTTAATGAATGCGATTGCCTAAGCATGAGTTTCATCAAAATAACCAACCCTTGCCTTCATCACAGCAGCAGAGGTCCATGGCAGGTTATTTCCAAAAATTGATTTCCAGCAATTTTTGGAAATAGCTTGTGTCCAAACCCTCCCAGCATGCAATTTCAAGCATGCAAACAGTTCTGTATAATTTGCTGGATGCTCATTTCGAACTTGCCGGTCCAGCTCATCCCATGCCAGCTCAATGGGAGAAAGCTCTGGAGAATGGGGAGGCCAAGACATGATGTGTAACACAGAAGGAATTATGTGATGCCGAAGAGATGAGTGATACTCTTCTTTTTCCATGATCCCTTTAATTCGGACTGAGTCTCCAGATCTTCCTCCCCAAAACACACCCATACCGTCATCGATCCAGCTCCATGTTTCACTGTAGGTACAGTCTGTGCTTTCCCTTATCCCCCATCTGCCGCCTGACATAAACAAAAATTCTGGCTTGTCAGTTGTGATAAAGTACAAGAATAGATTGGAACAGACGGTTCATTAAACCTCTGGGTCAAGGCAGTCAGGTGATCATAGTTTGGTTAAGAAAGACGCAATCAAGAGAGGCTAAGACTTCTTAAAAACCAATAGTTTCAGACTTTGTGGCTAAATAATGTATTACTCCAAACTATAAATTATTGAAAACCAGTCAGTTACATTTGTTTTAAGTATTTGTAATATTTTCTTGTAATAAAAGTCTGACAAAGCAGTATATTGTTTATTGATTTTTTTTTAATCTGAGGGTAGGGCCAAACATCAGGCCTGTAGTGTAGCTATTTACATTCATCCCTTTGTTATAATGCTGTCTAATTAGCATTAATTCCAACCTACTTTTACCATGCTGTACAAATTAAATTTATATTAAATTAAAGCAAAGCCATGCAAAACACACATATGCACTCTCTCACACACACACACACAAACACCAAATATACAATATCTAAAGTCTTGCTTCCTCAAAAAATTACAAAATGAGCACAGTGTGCATAACTGCAATTTGTGTGTATGTGTGTGTGTGTGTGTTTGTGTGTGTGTGAAATCAGCATCTGCCCTCTACTTGAGCATGACCTTCACGGTCCATCTGTGTGTGTTGTAGAGAGGGTGTATGTCCTGCTCTCTCACACCCCCACTAACAGTTCACACAGATAAGTGAAATGCATTGAGATTGGGGTGTAGACAATTTCCAACCAAGATCTCTTAAGTAACAATGTTAGTTAGCTAGCTTTCACATGAAATCTAAATTAACTCATTCAGCCAATTCAACTGTTTCTTTACAATGCTTGAAGGTTTGCAAAAAATGCAGTACAAAATAAGCTCAAACCATGTACTTTGCATATTTTTAGTGTGATTAGTGATTTCACTGAGAGACTCAGCTCTAGTGTGCCATTCAATTCTGAATAATGTGTTAGAAGTGATGAGAAATGAAGTGCGTCTCAAAGATGTCTCTCTAATCCATCACCGTTCAGCGTAAAAAAAAATATCGCTTAATTATAGTCGTTACTGTCCTACATACCTAATCCAGGTATTAAAGAATTAAATACAAGAGCGGATAGTGTAAAAATGAGTTCAAGTGCACAAGTTGAGGCAGGGGCTTAAAACATTGCGTGCTGTATTGAACCATTCAACCGAGAGTGGGAGAGCGAGCCTACACACTCTCTCTCTCTTTGTATTATCCTGTAATTATGCATTTAATGTCTTAAAAGGCTTTAAAGGCATAGCAAATACCTTTCCTGTCACAACATGAGTGGCTTACTTGTGCACACACACACATGCACACAAACATGAATGCAGTAAATCTGCCTAAAGCCTAGTGCAAACTGCAAGATTTTAGTCCTGATTTCCTGCTCATGTAGTGTGCATGGTTCAGTGATTTTTTTTCAATATTTTCAAGCATATTTGATTTTCTCTGTGATGAATTGCATAGCGTGATCCTTTTTGAGATTATCTGACTAGTACAGCAACGAGAAAACAGCCAACAAGAGCCTGAGATTGATAGACAGACAGACAGACAGATAGACAGATAGATAGACAGATAGATCAGTTCATTCATCCCAGAGGAAATTTTAGGAAAAAGAGCTGAAGAAACAAAAAGTGACAGATATGTAAGTAGAAAAACTTAATATAGGTAAGATATAGCGTTGGAAATCAAATTAGTCTGCTCTCACGCGCAGCAGATTCCTGAATCCAGTTTATCGTCCATCTAGTCATGTGGAAGTAAAAGCGCTTCAATAAGAAATAATTTATGCTATACTCAAATGGCTGTAAGTAACAAAAATAAAAACAAACATAATAAGATTCCAAACATAATATGGTTCTCCTAGCAGAACAAGCAATCCTCGCTGCTCACATTTGCAATATTTTCTGAACTTTTTCTCTTTGCTCTCTTTTTTTCTTGTTTTCATACATTTTTGTGAGAAAACGGTGAGCGATTCTGAGCTTTTGAAAGTCAATGCAGCTTTACAATGTCTAAAACCTTCGGTCAAGTTGTTCAATATCTTCATGCCAATTCAATCTGTAAACTCAGTGGAGTCCAAATGAAATCTTTAAATGCAGTTTTCTTCCTTTTCACTTTTGAATAGCATTTTAAAATCTGCTTTTTAAATTTACTTGTGTTTGAGATACATGTAAACATGAAACTATGATATTTTAGTTCTGGCAATATTCAGAACTATAACTAGAAGGAAATGTCAAAATTGTACAAAGTTTTTTTCAGGCCACCACACGTTTAGGGATCCATTGATCGATCTTAAGGACAGAATTTAAAAAAAATAGTTTAAACCATGTTCACTTTCAAAGTTGCTTGCTGTAAAATAATAATAATAATAATAATAATAATAATAATAATAAACTTAAGCTCAAAGCACAAATAGAGAATAGTTGATACAACTCTTACAGTCATTTTGGGCAAATTTCACCCTGCATACACATTTGCACTTTAGTCCAGAGTACTGAATACTGACATACGGAATTTCATTATCTTATTTTGAATGATCTTTTTATGAACAAAAGAGAAGTAGTTTAGCTTAGTTTAAACTAACATTTAAAATTTTTTTTACAAATTATTATTCCTCCTCTCATCCCCTCCAAACCCGCATATTCATCTTAGTGCATCAGGATCAGTCGAACATACAAAAATATGAATGAAGGATAATGGCTATTTCTAAGTATAAATTTCAAAATAAATAAATAAATGAAATAATGGTGAAAAAAAAATACATTTTGGCTGTTAAATTGCTATATAATGGCAGACATGTCTTTATACTGTATATTTGTGTTAGGCTTCTCTGTTGATGGATTTTCCAGAAGAGACTTCAGATTTTCAAAATATGATGAAATTTCACTATAAACCCTGGCTCTATATTATTAACTCACAAGTGTAAACCCACTAAACCTGCTAATCATGTTTTGTTTTTTCAGGAAGTGTAAATACTTAATTGGCTAAAATGCAGTTACTGACGTTGCTGTAATGATGACTCATGTAGAACTAAATCTACTAAAAATAGTTGGATCAATATTTTGAGCATAGCTCTCTAATCCTATCTGTCTCTCTCTCTCTCTCTCACTCTCTCTCACACACACACACACACCCACACACACACACACACACATACACACACACACGAGGATGCTCAAATCTACAAGGAAGAGTGAGTCAGTCCTGTTTAGTCAGCTAGAGTCCAAAAAAGCACAGTCAGGCTAATTTACATACACACACACACACTCATACAAATCACACAAGTACTCAAACACTCATATATACAGTAATATACAAAAACATAAATTGTACACTAGCGCACACACACACACACACACACTAAAATTGGAAATGAACGTACCTTCTTGTTGAGACGGTTTAGCGGCGATTTAACAC
>JAQQZR010000009.1:16489434-16503386 GCA_030068235.1 Notoglanidium macrostoma
CACAACATACACACACACACACACACACACACACACACACACACACACACACACACACACACACACACACACACACAAGAAAGGCGTAGGCATAGAGAGTTCTCAGATGTGTCACAGCTGTGTTCTCAATAGTAGAATGTTTATAACAGTGTTATAGAACATGACATGTTAAATGTGTTTGCTCTGTTAATGTTAATTTTTTATTATTGTGTGTTTGTGTTGATGTTTCTTAATCCAACATTTCATTTTACACTCATTTACACCATACCATATGACCATTTGCAACTTGTGTGCATCATTTTGAGATACTTGAAAGCAGAGACACTTTTTCTTGAAATGTCTGCAAACAAGTGAAGAGAGTAATTAATGTCCAAGCCTTGCTGCTAGGTTACTGCTGCTATTCAGGTCAAGTTGCTGAAAAGGAGAATCTGGGCCTCATTAAGTGGTTAGCGCGTGGGATTTTGAAATACAACTTGCATTTAAATTTAAAATAAATAATTCTGCCCACTTACACATATTACAACAACATATCTGATAAACACATTTTGCCTACTTGTGCCCTATGGGATGATGTTTCTGTTTTACAGACTTGCACACTGACAAGACTTTTTACCAGACCAGTCTATGCTTTGTAATAGAACTTCTATTTTTTTTCTTAATTAAGTCAGATGTTTTGCCAAACACCTCCACATGGATTAATGTGATGATTGCTAGCATCAAGTTGGTAAACTGCTGAAAGGAATGATTTCAGAGGCTGTAATTATCTACTGCTGTCATCATCATGCTGTCTGCATTGCACAAAAATTATGAAAGGAGACACTTTATTGCGTAAATCAGCATGACTGCCGCAGCTATCTGCAACTAGGTGAAAGATTTAACCTAATATCAATCTGAAAGCTGGCAATTTTATGAGTCATCTGAGAAGTTAGACACAAGAAGATGCTGTAACCGTGGCCAATTCTGAAGGAGGAGGAGAAATGTAGCACCGTAAAAGTGTCAGAGAATGGGAGCTAGTTTGCTTTTTTGGCTTTCAAACAGACACAAAATCATTGCTTGCTAGCTAGGTAGCTAGCTAAAAACAAATAAATCCTCTTATTTGCTCCTTTTAGAATGACATTACTCGAAGTCTGTGACCTAGTGAACCAGTGGGTGTAGTCCATCGAAAACATAAGTGGCCAAAGCCTTCTCTGGATTTGTCTGATATCAACGTGACTGAATGCTAGCAATGTTACGCTATGCCCACACTAACATGGGTAAATTTGAAAACGCATAATTATTTCTCCATTTAGCCTTCCGTCCACACTACAACTGCATTTTCTGCCACTGAAAAAAATACTTTCCGAAATACTTTCCGCTCTCTGAGATGCCTAAATTTGAAAATGGTGGTTGGGGTTGGGGGGGTTGAGCGAGGTAGCAGTTTTGGGCTTCGAATATCTCCCTGATATCTAACTGCACGTTCTCAGCCTACTGTCATGGGTTGTTCGCCTTAACCTTAAAAAAATATGATTTTCACTCAGAGCTGCTGAAGATGGCCCAGTTTGGTTTTTTTTGCCATACCTGCTCACAACGCTAATATGGAGTGAGTTTTTCCCCAGATGCAGGAATCACTTGAGTGTTGACTCATTGAAGGGGATCCTGTGCACCCAATACAACTTAAAGCATATGACATACAAGGACTTTCATACTTATGTTATGAGCAATCCCCAGCTATTAGGAAAGATCATGCCTCAGGAAAATATGCCCAGTCACCTGACTGAAAAGTGTCTCATCCAGGAGTTCACTTTTTTCCTATTTTCTGAACTTTTTTTGTTTTCAAATTTGTGGCGCTAAGGTGTCCTCTTTTTTGAAAACCAAAACTATAGTCACCCTACTTAAGTTAAACCTGCCTTATTTATTTCATTGCTATTATTTTATTTTATAGTGTAATAGTGGCTAACTACCAAGCTAGCTATTTACCTGTTTACATGACAATCCCTCTGTGTAATGCTAATCAGCTAGCCACATTTGATACCTAAATTTATGGTGCTATTAACTAGCTAATTTTTAATTTCTAGCTAATAAACTTCAGTGACAGCTTCTTCTTGTGACACTTGCTTAGTCCAGTGATTAAAATACTGCTTGAATTGATTTTGACCTGACATGATTGTGACAGGCATGTGAAACCATGTGACCTTCATTTAAGCAGTACAAGTAACCACTTTCTTTTTTACCACAGCTCTTTTCGTACCTCATCTTTTACTAGTGTGACTAATAAACTATTTTCCCAGAACTTGCTCAGTCATTTTCCCAACCTGCATGGCATTAAAGAAGTAAGACTGAAACTTGCCTACATAAATAATTGTCTGATTTACATTGAAACATCTGGAAGCTGTTTTCAGCCCCAGATGTAGAAATATTGCAAAATTCTGACAGCGCTGTTGTATTAGCCTGTTTTAGCCTGCACTTCCCATTTACTGTAAATCTGTGTAAGAGCCTTTGTGTGTTCAGGTGAAATGGCATCTTAACATTTACAAGATTTAATCAGATTCCTGGGGCTTTTCCACTTCATAAATACTGAGACTTTCTCCTTTATCCACATTTAAGCATCCTTTCTCTCATCTTCAGTAAGCTCTTCAGCCCGGTCATGGTTGAGATGAATCTGGAACCTATCCCAGGAACACTGGGTGTAAGGTAGGGACACACCCTGACATGAGTCCATCTCTGGACAACACACACACACACACACACTTAGAGGCAAAGAGTAATGAATCCAACAGCATCTTATTGGGAGATGGGAGGAAACCAGCTTCACAAAGAGGAAATTAGCCCGGATGGAGACAAAATATTCAGAACTCCACATAGACAGAAACCTGAGCTCATCATCATCAAACCCAATACTACCCATTGCTCCACTGTGCCCCAGAGCTCAGCAACTTTATAAAATATACAGAAATATTCAGCTTATTCTCATCCACATCTTATTGTCTCATTCAGCTTAAGCATACAGGACCTTATTGCAAATGAAAAGCTCTATCTTTCTATCTCTCTAACTTTTCAGATGCCAACTCTCAAGCTATCAAGCTGGCAAGTTTGCATGCACATTTGCTTGTGCAGCTGGTGGAGGAACTTTATCTGAAATGTTCTGTTTTTTTCAGGGAACATTGTGTATATGACACTCATTACTCGGAGGCTCGGTCTGGAACCTGGACAACTTGGCACTCTCTGTAATTCAAACACTTATGTGATTCTGAGTTCGTCAGATTCACAGTTTGATACAGTGACAGAGAAAGGGGCACAGAAAGACTATTTCACACTTTCTGGCTCTGTGCACAGATTCTTCACAGGAAAACACAAAGCAGAGAGATACCGATTACTGCAAGGCAATACTTCACTTCCTTTCTGGAAGGTTGGTCATATCAGGTGATGTGGAAGGGATCCATATTTGATCCTCTTCTGTTCTCCCTCATTACTCAATCTCTTACTGAGATCATATCCTCACATGGGTTCTCATACCACTGCTATATGGATAACACTCAACTCATCCTCTCTTTCCCTCCCTCAGACATGTTTCCCCTCAGGTCTCAGCATCTCATCATGGATGGCATCTGAAAATTAATCCCAGCAAAATTCAATTACTGTTCATCCCAGCTGATTCATCCCCACATCAGGATCTTGTGAGCTCCCTGGACAACTCACTGATCCCATCTTCAGTCACAGCACGCAACCCTGGGGTAACCAATTGCAATCACCTGTCCTTTTCTTCTCACATTGCTAATCTGACATGTTGATTTCTCCTTTACAACATCAGAAGGATCCTCCATTTCTATCCATGCAGGATACTCAAGTCCTTTTTAGTCCCTGAGACTACTGCACTAGTGAGACTACTGAGTCCTACTGCAACTCGCTCCTATGCAGCTGTTCCAGAATGCATCTGCATGACTTGTTTTCAACCTTCCCATGTTCTCTCATACCACCCTACTGCTATGCTCCCTACTCTGGCTTCCTTTTCTTACTATATGACCTCCCCAGGAGAGTTTTTGGACTGATGGTATTCTTAGTCTGTGTCCTATTGATCCAGTATCAGGATGCATTTGTTGACAGAGAGTTCCAAGCACGTCTGTATATTGCTCTGGATAACGACGTCTGCCAAGTGCCATAAATGTAAATGTATGTGTTCTTTGCAAAAAAAGCAAAACAAAAAAACAACCAAAAAGCAGGAGCCGCTCTGCGTGAGAAAGAAAGTGAGAAATAGATTCAAGATACAGTTCTGATCTGATGAACCACTGTGTTGTGGGTGTGCTACTGTGTGATTTGAATAGACTCACAGATTCAGATAAATACAATGAAAATGCTGGTATAATAGTCCAAACAACAATGGGTTTGTCATTTATTATATTATAAACAGTGACTTTATTAGAGTTTGTGTACTGCATTATGATAGACAAGGTAAATATACTTGACAAACGAAAATTGTGATCCTGGGACAAAAAACATACCTGTTTGACCCACTGTATTCTGATTTATTTTTTATTTCTCATGCACACACTTCCTTATCAGCATTGTGAAGAATGTGGAGCTTGTACAGGGAACACTGCAAGTGAGGCAGGAATACACCCTGAATGGTCTATTACATCACACACACACACACACACACACACACACACACACACACACACACACACACACACACACACATACATGCATGCATTCATACCTTCATTCACACCTAGGAGTAATTTATCTTTGTTGTTCATCCACCAGCTGGCATGTTTTTGGGAGTTGGGAGGAAACTTGAGAACCCAGTGGAAACCCAGTGGAAACCCATGGAGATACAGGGAGAACATTCTGGCTGAATCTGAATATTCATACTGCCTTACTACATATTGCACAAAAAGCAGTATGTCATGATCTGTCCCTCACTGCACGCTTCGCGAACTCGGCCGAATATATTCGCTTTTCATGGCGTTGCAACACACTTCCGAAATTATGCCGCAAACTACTATTGTGGACTACATTTCACAGTGTGCTCCCAGCCAAGATGCCAACACACACGCCCCGTATCATGTAAATGTTTGGATATCCCTGTTTGGATATTGTCTTTTCGCCCGCCTTATTTTGTTCTGTTTGCCGATCGTCTGACTTTGTTTCCGTTGTCTGGATTACTTTTTTTGGGTGCTGTCTTTGTACTTCTACAACTGTGTTTTTAATTAACACCATTGTATTCTATGCCTCTCCTAACCTGTGCATGTGTCCAGCCACACCCCGCACACGTGACACAGTATGTCATAATCCGGTGTCTGAAAACTCAGTAGGCAATTATTAATTGTAGTAGAACGGTACCCAAATGATCTACTACATATGTAATATGCAAACATACTCCAATATGCTATCCCATAAGTCAAATGGAGCCTGTGAGTAGCCAAAGAAGAATTCACCCGGGAAAAATAAAAAGATGGTAGATTGAAGCGAAGCTGGCTTTCAAGGAGTCTCTGGCAATGTACAAATGTTTATTAATAATTAATTTTTAAATTAAAAAGACTTTCACGGCATACATGTATATACGTACATGTAAACTGTAAACTGTAAACATCCTGGTCAAAGGACAGGTAAGATGGCGATGGTGTACAGTACGTCAAAATTGTGTCCTTGGTACTTGCTTGCAAACTCATAAAACGTACTACAGTAATGGTCGGTAGTAAGTGCTTAACTGATGTTAATGCATACTGAGCATCCGGATTCAGATTGAAACAAAAGCCTGGAGCTGTGAGGTGTCACTGCCACTCACCACTACTACTACATTTACATTTATGGCATTTGGCAGATGCTATCAGCTCTTAATAGATTGGTGATCCAGCCTGTCTCTTGCCCAAAGTCAGCTGGGATTGACTCCAGCTCCTCCTGTGAACCTGATGGATAAGCAGTACAGATAATGGACAATAATAATAATAGATGCTTTTTTTGAGCTGGCTCTATGCGACTTGATTTAAAAAGCTTGTGGCACTATCACTATGTTAACTGGAATTCATAGGGAAGCAACTTTATTTCTTGTTGGACTGTAAATAAGATAACTCAAAAACTAGGAGACCCCCATAATCCAGGTTAAGACAGTTTATTATGCATGCAAGAGAAAAACCAGATTCACACACAGCATCATCGGAGGAGATGGGGTCTGGCAGACACACACAGAAATTTATACTAGCCAAGCCATAACAAACCCAAGGTCAAGATAAGGAAAAGAGACAGAAGACAGATAGTAAACAGAACGATAAAAACTCAACACAAAATGCATGCCACCTCTGCAATTATTAATGAACAAAGTTCAGACACATGTGAATTATATACATTAGTGCAAAAAAAATACACAGGTTCAGCAGTGGTTAGCACTGTTGCCTCACAGCAAGAAAGTCCCAGGTCTGATCTCCGGGTTGACCAGGGTGCCATTCTGTGCAGAGTTTACATGTTCTCCCCATGCCTGTGCGGGTTTCCACTGGGTACTCTGGATTCCTCTCACTGTCCAAAGACATATGGATTAAGTTGATTGGCTATTCTAAATTGAACCGCTTAATGACTTGACTGACCAATCAGAATCGAGCATTCTGCAACATTCTACAGCATCACAGTGTAATGATCTGTATCTGTATCTGGTCCCGGAGAAATGCTGTCTCGTTTCACTGTACACTGTATTACATGTATATGGTTGAAAAGACAATAAAAGCCACTTGAACTTGAACTTGAACATGATCTACAGGAGTGAATTGTTATTGCTCTGTGAAACAAGATTATGCTGTGACGCATTATGATCCTCTTAAAATCTGTAGATTAGGGACACTGTTTCCTACAGACTCTCACCTTATATATTAAATTACATAGTGCATTATCAGTGTATATTACATCACATATAGTACACATTATTTCACAACTTTTAGACTTACAGAAACTAAATGAAGGCATAAATCTAGTTACATCTAATGATATAAACGTTATAATCTATTTGACATATTGCAAGCAAATTCTGCATGTGCTTTTCCTCAGGATTTTACTTTGTAATTTCAAGTTTTAAAATGTCGCATAACTAACTTTTTTTTTTTTTTTTAACTAACTGCGTGCATCACACTTTCGTTTGCCCTACAGCGGGGAGGGGAGCGGCTTAAACCTCTCTCTCTCTCTCTCTCTCTCTCTCTCTCTCTCTCTCCTTTTCAAACTCATACACTTCACTCCTCTCACTGTTTGACGGCGATGGCGAAGTCGAGGTCGAGGCTCGCGTGCATCGTGTGCGTGGTGCTCGGATGCGTGGTGGGGCTCATCTGCGTGTGCGCGCTGCTACTCGTGTGGACGCATCAGTGCCCCAAGGAGGACGGCGAGTTCACGCACGCCGCGGTGGCCGCTGACTCTCTCACGTGCAGTAACATAGGCAGGTAACGGAAACTAAGGGCTACCGACATGTGAGCGCGAGGAATGGAACGCGCACTGAGATTCTGTTCCACGCGCTCAGATTCCAGCACATAAAGACTGCGCGTGCATTATAAGATTGGGATATTTTACAGCTACTGTTTATTATTATTTTATTATGTGTAGCCATTATATATAGACTAGCAGTGGATCTCAAAGTGGGGACCGGGGACCCCTGGGCTTCTTGAAGAAAACAATCTTTTGTTTGTTTGTTTGTTTGTCTTTTGCTTTTATTTTGTTATAATGCTGGGAAGTACAACCGACTATTACCAAAGTCGTTATGTTTATTATTGAAGTCTTATAATTAATAGGCAGTTTGACTGGACGCTTGAATTGTTTCAATCCAAACTCACAGACTGCTAATAATGTCAGCTTGAACCTATTGCGTTATAATGGTGGACATTACATACACATTGTAATAACAAGCCTAATAGGTGAATAGCCAGATTGTGTTCATAAGAGGGGCAAAATTTTTTGATAACCTCTAATTTATAGGTTCTCATAATCTTATAATGATACATTTGTTTTCTCTACTTTTTTAAATTCTCCATCAGAATCCACAGTTAAAGCAGAAATTGCAGAATTATTTTAATTTTGCCACATGAACAGCAAAGTTGAGTTACCTTTTACAGTGGTCATGCACATCCAGCTGGACACAACACAACACAGTGGGTGATATTTCAGTACAGGGGATTAAGGACTGAATGGAATTCTTCTAATTCTTTGTCTTGTGTCAAGTCAACAGCAGCCAGTGCTTATCTTAATGACATGCTGTCAAAACATATTACTGTGTTCATCTACTGAGCTCATGCTTCTTTATTCAGTGCCAGCAAGTGAGAGAACACCAAAAATCATGGTCTTGTAAATGTATTGTACTAGAGGGCAGTGAAGAAAAGCTTTTGTGAAACCAAACCATATTAGCTGGTAGGGAATTTCCAATCCCTTTTATACACTGGTAGAGGACAACTGCACAGGTGGTTGTTAATTTATCTTAAAACATTTACTCATTCATCTGCTTTATCCTAGTCAAGGTGAGGGTGGATCTACAGTCTATCCTGGGAACAATGGTTATGAGGATGGGACACACCCTGAATGGGATATCAGGCTATCTCAGGACATCACACATAGGCTTCACATCTGGGGGAGGTTTAACATAGGCAATCTAACCACTAGCATTTTTGGGAGGTAGGAGGAAACCGAAGAACCTGGATGAAATCCACATGGACATGGGGAGAGCATGTGAAGCTGCAATGACAGTAACCCAGTAACTCAGTTCATTAACAGAGTAACTCAGTAACAGAGTAACTCAGGATAGAATCAAGAACCCTGAAGGTGTGAGGTGGCAACACTACCCACTCCACACCCCTCTTATAACATTACTTTAAAAAAAAAAGTTTGTAACATCATCTGAAGTTCAGTATCAAACAGCAAAATATTAGTTCTGTGAGAAAAGGAGCTGCCATCTTTATTTATTGTGAACTTCATCAGCTTCATCAGTTCACAATGTAAAATACAAAGAATCATGTAGAAAATGTATGTTCCAAGTTAGTCTAGAACTTTCTCATCATGGGGGAGGTAAAGATCAGAATATTATAAATATATTATCACTGTACCACTGTAAGTCTGACAAGTTTATTAGCCAATGAAATAAGCTTTGTACACGTGTGAATGCAGCATGCCATTCTAACTTTAATGGTCTTTTAACGAGTACATCATGCCATTACCTTGGAATTAAGGTTATGCTTCGGCATTGTGCAACAGCAATATACTGTACATAGTGGCTGCAGTATAGCACCATGTAACTCCATGTGTCTGCAGCTGACTAAACAAACTAGCATCGTGTCTCAAATTGCATGTTTATGTACTATTCTAAATTTTTTTTTATTTTAAATGCAAGGTCATGGTTTTTTATTTCAGACTTAGTTCATGACAACAATCAGGATGATGGCACAAAATTTTGAGAGAGACAGAGCATGTCAGTTTTTTTCATATCACTGTGCATGAAATCACTAAACACTTCACAGTAGTGTTTGAAAACAGATGGACAGGGTGTTCTGGCTCCGATGTGCCATCTAGTGGATGTCGCTTTAATTTCTCAGATCCATAAAGTATGCAGGCTAGTTTGTGAAGAATACTGCTCACATTGTACTGCTTCTGCATGAGCCCAGAAAGGCATTCAAATACATGTATCAAGAACAAACCAAACCTAGGAAACACACTTCCAGGTAATCAATAGAATACGTTCAGAAGAAACTGTAGGGTAATCTAAAAATTAGAGTTGAAAATACAATCCAAGAAAATACAATACAAAATGAACAAAAACACAACAGAATATTATTCAGCAATACTTTGCAAGGTGGAGTGCTCATGAGCTTCTGGTGAAACGAATTCGCAGTAGTTAATATTCAGGTAAATGTGAACTCTGGTGAAAGGTCTCGTGTTTGGGGTTTGCAGTGTGACCATTACCCATGATCCTTTGATTTGTTTTTATATATACACTACCAGTCAACAGTTTGGACACACCTACTATTTTTCATAGGTTTTTCTTAATTTTTTTTGCTTGCTACTTTGTAAAAAATTACTGAATACATCAAAACTATGAAGCAACACTTATGGCATATACTGAATTATGTGGTAAACAAAAAAGTGTAAAAAAAAAACCAAAAAACAAAATATGTTTCATATTTTAGATTCTTCAAAGTAGCCAACATTTACCATGATGATACAAGCGGCATTATCTTACCCAGCTTCATGAAGTCGTCACCTGGAACGCTTTTCAGTTAACACGTGTGCCTTGTTAATATGGATCACTATAGTTGTTCTATCGGGCTGTTTACTATATATATATTATGGCAAGCCGTTTAGGAAATAATACATATATATATAATAACTGAAAACTCTAAATATATGGAATGAAAGTCTGAATATATGGAATGAAACCTGACGTCATGGAGGCACTCGCGCCCTTGTTGTTGCAGCGCCATGTTGTTTTAGGCCAATATCATTCCATACTGATGCAAGAACGTGTCGTTCTAAAAACTTTGTTTTTAATGAACAATGGCTTATTATTATCGTGCTGATTTGTGAATTCAGAAAAAGGGAGGAAATTTCCCCAAAATCGCTGGTAATAGCCTGCATTCATTCATTTATTTTCTTCCGCTTTTTCTTATATCAACACTAGACTTCCCCATGACTTGAGACTGGTGTCTATTTAACCAACATGTTTTGTGAAAACGTTCATAAGTGACTGCCTGCCTGTCATTCACCGAAAGTGGAAAAGACGCGAAAGCAGCATTTACTGCATCCGGCCTTCCGCAGTGAAACAGTGAATAAACGTCTGCATCTGTAGAGCGGGACTGTACAGAGCCCTGCTCAGTACATGGCAAGGGAACATATTAAAATGTGGCCACGATGGAACTAAACCGAGGGAACAATTTATTAAAACATGACCATGATTAAAGTTAAATGAGGGAACGTATATATCGTGGGCACGGATTAATAAAACATTGTCGTGATATTTTTTCTTTTCGTCTCCTGAGCAGCTCCGTAGTGTTCAATACGGTTAGCAGTATTGTTTATGTATTATTGCTACTACTAGATTTCATGCTGGTTCACTCATAGACACGTTCTTGCATCAGTACGGAATAATATTAGCCTAAACATTGAAAACACAACATGGCGCTAGGCGCTAGTTCCTTCCACATATTCAAGTTTCATTCCATATATTCAGATTTTCATTTCATTCATAATATATATATATATATATATATATATATATATATATATATATATAAAAATCAATAATAAATTTAATCAAAAATTAAATCATATTGCTAATAAGCTTGAATTTACTGATCTTATCAGTAGATCAGTGATTGTGGTCAAATCTGAAATCTTCTAGCGTCTTATTCACTTTGCTTGCTCACTGCTTAGAGTATAACATAACGGAGCTGTACACCTTACCTTCTGATCAACATGTTTAATGTAGAATGTCAATTGAGATTCATCTGATTAAAGTATTAGCACATTCGGTGTGCTAGTAAAAATGTACTTTCATCTTCACTAAGGATTAAAGTATTGGCACAATTTTTCTAATTATATAATCAAGAGTCAGCAGTCTAAGAGGAGTTAACCACAACATGTTTTTGAGTTGGGCTGCCATTATATGCAAGTAAACAGGAGCGCAACACACTGATTACAAATAAGTCACTCTCAATACACATAATCACAAGTACACAGTCTCGACAACGCACTGATAATGAAAGCGTAAGAGAACTAAATACGAGGTCAGTGAGCAGCTTGAGGATAAGAGCCTAACAATAGAGAACACACCTAGATAGTCAAGCACACACTCTCTGGGAGGGGTAAAAAGAGAAGCAGCTTTAGGTGTATATTGAAGGTTGGGAGATAATTAGAGAGTAGTTCTTCATACTTAAATCAAAACAGCTGCAAAATAAGTTCCAACACTAAAAACCTGCTTGTCTGGAGCTAAGAGACCTGTGATATTATTACTGGATTTTAAAGATGCCTGATTAGCATTGGATGGAATTTTTGTTGATTTCAAAAGAAATGCCAATCAATCACTGGGAATATACACTTTACCAGGAAAACCAGTTACAGTCTTCTAATTAACAGCTACTTTTCCTGTACTAATGCTAACAAGACTTCTTCTTCACAGCGCGTTTTAAGGTCACTGAAGGATCAGGTTGTAAAGTGTATTCTGTAAGCTGAAATACAGCTCAACATTCCCAGTGGTTGTTATGATATTTGATGTCATGTTAGTTGATGCCGTAATTGTTTGGCTCTTAAAAGACAGGGTACACCAGCAGGTGTAAGTGAAAATTTAAAGGACTATAAAGTGTTAATCCGTGAATAATTCTGTTTAAGGGATTAGACTCAACCTCAAATAGAGAGGGAAGAGTCTGTGCACTTAATGCAAAATGTTCTCAAGTGCCCCCCTTTCCCCAGCATACCCTCAATGAGTCAAGATATGCTTGGCGTCTGAAATGGCTTTGGGGCCGAGCTGTTCAGACATGTGTTCAGACAGTTAAAAAGACTTCATGGTTACTCACACAGTATGAGTCAATAAGATAAGCTGATTTCCAAGGGTCCCATTCCTTCCTTTCATCTGGACATATATGGCAAAACATCAGCTCTTGGTCAGTCAGTACTGGCTGGAGGGTATTGACTTGTCTGGTTCTTAGTGTATTTAGAGACATGTTACATAGTTATATATTTGCCGTTATTGATGAACACCTTCGACATGTCCAAACAATGCTCCAGAGACACCTCATCCACTTCCATGTTACACCCTTTGTTTACTTGACCATGGAAAATATGGTGTTGGCAGTGTTATACTAAGTTTGTGTTAATGTCAAGGACAATGCACTTCCAAGGTTAAATTTTCACTTTGATTTTCCTAACATTTACATGTTTTATTAGAAACTTCAGCAGTTAAAACGCCCTCCTTGAGTCACTTACAATGTCACTTATAATGGAACAACAAAGCTAACAAAGCATTTAGGGCTGTCAAAGCATCCTTCACCACTGCAAGAAACTCAAGTACCCTAACCCTTTGTCACCCTTTTATGATTATACTGGATTTATCTGGATGGAGGTGGGACTTGAAGCAGTCTCATTGCAGCATAGCCCCAAAATTTCAGCTTTCTGCTGTTTTGGTTTCTCCATATGACCTTTGACTGCCTCTTTTTCCATTTCCCCCTGTTGTTTTGCCCTTTATACTCAAAGTGTGATTCAGAAATGCAGTTTGCCTAATCCTAAATGAAAGGTTTTGAGCATCCCTTATTTTGTAAGCTTTGTACCTCCAATATTAAGATGAAAAACACTAAAACATAACATTAGTCTTGGCTGACTGACTATGCTTGGGGTAAAAGAGACATTATGTAATTTTTTTTTTTGCTTGATTATTTAAGGATCAGAAAGTTTGACATTAATCAAATTAGAAAGACACACTTGAAGCAGTTTTAGCTTTTAGTTACTCACGAGAATACACTTAGCTCTGAGGAAATCCAATCCACTTCAGCCATGCTTTCTCCAAGGATAAGCTTAAATTCCCTGTGTGTGATGCCAGATTAGCAAAGGAACAATAACCCCACTGTACAAAATTTTGTACACTGTACAAAATTCCACTAACAGAGGTCACATGCTTTATCACCTTTCATTCTTTCACTTTTATGTTTCATTTCCTGAATGTGGTGCCAATTTGGAAACGGTGTTTTTCCATGATCTTTAATCCAGGTTTCTCTTGTGACCCATTATCACTTTGCACACAGGATGTAAAAGGCCACCAGCATCACCTGTGACCTACTAACAAAGGATAAAACAAGATAAAAACAAAACTCCTGCCTTTAACTTTAGAAATTACTCCTGCAGATGTCTCCAAAAGTCTTGGCACCCCTTGCCAAATTACATATTTTGTTAATTTTTGTATTGAACAAACATAACAATTATTATTATTATTATTATTATTATTATTATTATTATTATTATTATTATTATTATTA
>JAQQZR010000009.1:16524317-16541345 GCA_030068235.1 Notoglanidium macrostoma
TTACTCTGTTGCTCTAAAACAAGTTTGCCTAAATCAAGCATCCTCTAGAGAAAATACTACACCTCTCATTTGGCCAATGTTAAGTTTAGATTCAGTCATCATCTCTTTCAGACTCTGCAACCGTCTCTCTCTACCTTTCTTCCACATGTCGCGCGTGCTCGGAGACGTGAGTAAACAGTAGACACAAGGTCATGTGTAAAACTCAGTCTGATTTAATGGAGAAAGTCTCGGAGTATTTATACACAAGGTCTCAAGGAAACAGATAATAAGAGAAACACCTTATCTAAACAAAACAAAAGGACTCCTGTGTGCGGAGTTCTCATGTTCTCTAAGATAGCTAACCTGAACAACAAATGGTCATGTCACAAAGGCCTAGATTATCACCGGAAAGAGTAAGGACGGAAAAAAGAGAATAAAAGGACAGAGATCAAATTAAACAAACACGGACAAGATTTTCAATCTAACACTTTATATTGTAAATGCAGAGAAAAACAAACACACACACAAAGGCAAAGAGAAGTTTCTGGAGGCTCTGAATACAAATACAACCCTGTTTCCATAAAAGTTGGGATAGCTCTGGGAAGCCTTTTATACCTAATCATGTTACTGACATGTTGCCAAATAAGCCAATTAGTTGTGGGATGTTCCACCAGATGTTTTTTCTTTTTTTTCTTTTTTTTTTTTTTTAGCATTACACAACTTTTACAGTCTTTTGTTGCACCTGTTCCAACTTTTTGAAATATATTCCTGGAATCAAATTCAAAATGAGCGTATATTGTTCAGAAAACAATAAAATTTCTCAGGTTCAACATTTGATATGCTGTCTTTGTTTTATTTTCAGTTAAATATGGCTTTACATGATTTACATGTGATGATACACCACAGTCTGTATTTATTTATTTATTTATTTATTTATTTTTTGGAAACGAGGTTGTAACATCTGTGCAGCAAAAGGCATTTTGCATCATGATTTCTGCCAATGGCCTGTTTTTCATTCTGCTGTTATTGAGGGGGTGCAGTGGTTAGCACTGTTGCCTCACAGAAAGAAGGTTCTGGGTTTGAACCTGGTGGTTTCTGTGCTCTGGTTTCCTCCCACAGTCCGAAGACTGCAGATTAGGTCAACTGACTATTCTAAATTACACATTGGTGTGAATGTGAGTGTGAATGATTGTTCATCTCTGTGTTAGCCCTGGGATAGATTGGCAACCTCTGTAGGATGTACCCCACCTCTTGACCGAAGTCAGGTGGGATTGGCTCCAGTTTCCCCGTGACGCTGATGAATAAGCGGTATGGAGAATGGATGAATGGATGGATGGATAGATGGATGGATGTTACTGAGGGAAACACAGTGTTCTGAATCACTGGGTTTTCTCTCAATCGCTTTACAGATTATGACGGGTTAGAATCATAGAGTTATTTCTCAACAGATTTGCACCGAAAAAAAAAGTTAGAATTTGTGCATCTTCTGAATGACATAAAAAAAGTCTTAATATTACAAGAAAAAAAATATATTATTACTGATGTAAAAGTCATGGTATGGAAACAGGACTTGTAGTTTTTCTTGTAGTACAATATTTTGCAGATTATAACACTATCCTGAGTATAAAATGCTGTTAATAGTGGCACGCCTTCACAACTGTACAGCTCTCAGAAACATGAAATGTACAAAGAGTGTAGAATATATAATTACAAACAATCTGATGGGACTTAATAGGGCTTAAGAAAATGTGATCTCACACCACAGATACACTCTGGATACAAACCATTAAAATGGCACTAAATCGAGATTTTCTTTGCACCTCATTTGATACTAACAATCAAGCTACAGTTTTAATTTAAGATTTAGGGTCATGATAATTGAATTAAAATTAATATAAAACATTACATATAAAACATATAAAACATTACATTTTCTGCATTTCTGAGTTAAAATGAGTGAATAGAAAGCTGAGGTGACACAGAAGTGGTATTTTCTTCTACATCTTCTTTTTTATGAGACTTTGCTGCTGGTATTTTCATAATAATTTGTTGAATAATTTGTTTCTTTGTGAGATACTTTAAATAAGCAAATAACAGAGCCTGTTAGACTGTATTATTCTGTATTTCTCTTATGATGATTTTTTCAGCACAGAGCACAGTTCTTAATGACCTGAACTATTAGCTCTAAACCTTCATTATTTTCCATTACATTTTATGCTAAATATCCTGCTACTACTGAGACTACAGATTGAAGGCCTGAGATATTACATTGCATAGATTTGGATGTATTTCTTGTTCAAATGTGTTATAAAAATAAGGCGGAAGCAACGTTATGCTAATGCAGAAAACCCTCAACACGAACACTGCTTCAATATATAATTAATAGGACCTACTAGAGAGCCAATAACATTTTATAGGACAGGAAATATGGCAAATGAGGACATGCTGATAACTGTAAAATGCTAAGTCAATGAAAATAAGTTCTGCATGTTTAATATTAATGTTCCTTAGCTCATTATCAGCGGATGTTGACAACAAGGTGCCAATATTTGAAAGTATAACACTGCAATAAAGAGAACACTGAAATGCACCTAGTTAGCAGGAAGCATGCTTTATTTAATTAGTTATAAATTGGTTTATCTGTTTTACATACTTAATATAGTGCTATTCACTATAAAATGGTAAATTTTTGTATTGTGAAAAAACTTAACCAAGTAAAATCAGAACCTTTTCTACCTTTTGCAACCTACAAATTAAAGTGAAAAATAATAAGAATCATTTAATGGAAAAAAGCATGAAAAAATGTATAATAACCTAGTTGCATAAGTGTACACACCCCTGAACTAATATTTAGTTGAAGCACCTTTAGATTTTATCATGGCATTCATTCTTTTTGGGTAATAGTCAGTCTGTTTGGCATATCTTGACTTAGCAATATTTTGACATTTTTCCTTGCAAAAGCATTCTAACTCTTTCAAATTGGCATGAGTGACAGACATCATCACCACATTTCATCACATTCATTTCCTGGAGAAGAGGCATGTGTGCGAGGGGCTGGCAGTCATATGCCTTCTACCGCCATGCTGAAAAGAATTCTTCAATTGGGTTTAGGAATGGGGAATATAGTGGGAAGTATAGAACAATTAAATTGTGGGTGGTCTATGAATCTTTTGCAGACCAGAGCAGACCAGTGGAAACTACCATTGACCTAGATGGCTGCACTGGCCAACCCCTCTGCTCAGCTGGAATAAGGATGCCATGTAGTGTGTCCAGGAATGTGAAGAGACAGGCGGTGTTGTAGGGACCAAGGGAGGCATGGTGATGTAAGACACCTTGCTGGCTAACGGCTATGGACATGGTGATATTCTCTCATGCTGTTCAGGGACTTTCACAATGGCGTGGTGGCCAATAATGTTCCATCCCCATCCTTTTGGCTAAGCTTAAGCAAGCATTATCAATAAAAATATAAATTTGCTGAATTGAAGCAACATCCAGCTCCTAGACTCTCCGAAACAAACAAGACAATATGAGAAATAGACCTAGAGCACTCAGTATGGTGAAGCACAATACACTGTATTATATATACTGTAATGGGTCTGTACAATGCTGATGTGATAAATTCACAGGACGGTAATTAGTTGTACATATGCATAGTGCTGTTCTTTAATCTGCTCCTGTTTCACTCAAATGGAACCATGTAGATCTGTTTCATCATGGATCTGATCCTAAAGCACCAGATTTGGTTGCGCTGTAATACATGGTTCAATGTAAACTGGACCTACCGATATGTCGGACTACATTATAATACAGTATACATACATAAAGAGCAGTAGCATAGTTTAAATAGTAGGTAACTTACCACTTCTCATTTCTACAGGTACAGATGTGCAGTGGCTCAGGTTGGGCTGAACTCTCTGCCAAGCTTCCCTCATACTCAGTCCATGGTTGGGCACATGGTCAACCAATGTGGCCCTGATCCTATCGGAGACAATTGTCCTACCAAGTCCTCATTCTCATTTTACTCCCACTACTTGACCACTACCTCACGCTTAACCATCGACCCTCATTTTCTTTTAAAACAGGAAAGCTCATCTGTGGCCTTTTTATAGTGCTAAAGCTCTGATTCCTAAGCGAACAATTAAGCAACCTGTGTTTACACCTGTGAGGAGTTGGTGTTGCTAATTTGTAAATAAAGCTTGGCATTTTGATTTGTGTTGCTTTTCAAAGGGTGTTGTGTTTGAATTGTGTTGAATGGGGGGGGGAAACCACTAGTAATATTCATTGTGTTGAGCTATTTAAATTGTTCTTATTTGATTTGTTTATTGCAAACAGCTGCAAGTATGTAAATTTTGCCAGTAAACCTAATTTGTAATGAGGGTTGAATAATTTTAGGTACAACTGTGTTCTTATGGATGCAGCTGTGTTCCTTTATGAGTATAATATACTGTCCACATTATATGTAAACACAAATTTACACACCCTCCAAATAGATATGATTTTGACCATATGTCACTTTGATGTACACAAACATTTGTTATCTTATCTATGTTATGTTGTGAATAAAATATTGGCTCATGTGATTTGAGAGTCTTTTAGTATTCATTTTATTCAAATATAAAGAACGTCCTAACTTTTCTGGACTTCGGGTTGTATGACGGTATTAGGTACAGATCATCACACTGTGAGAAACAGTGATCCAAGTCTTAACACAGCTGACACGAACCATGTGGTGTTCAAAAGTTAAGAAGTGTGTGTGTGAGTGTGTATGTGTTTTGGGCATTGTGAATGCTTCCATTCTCATAACCTTTTCACCATTTCCCAGAAATTTGAAGAGTTCCCAGAAACTCTGAATTGTGTCATTGAGGAAGTCCAAAGTGATTAAACAAACAAAATAGTAAAAGAAAACCCCTTACTTTTGGGAATTGAAAAGAATGATACAGTGAATGCAGTTTCTGCAGTTTTCTGGGCTTCCATTTACCTCACATCCATTTTGATGTTATATTTGCCATATCATTTGATGTATTTTTGTTTAATAAATTGCTTTACATATTAGCAATTTACATAATAATGTTGTCATTGTTGTTGGTGGTGGTGGTGGTGGTGGCAGCAATGACTTAAAGAAAGATGAGGAAATGACCATTTATAGCTGCCATAAGTGATAACAGTAGCTACCTTATAACACAGAGCTAACACAGATGTTCCGCAACATAAGCTATAACTATAAATGGATAAAAAAAAAAATGGATGTCACTCTTTGATAAATAAAAAATTGATATCCCTGAAAAATTGCTGTGCTATAAATAAATAATAAAGCACTTCAACTTTTTGGTGCTAACAATCACTACACTTCTTGTTGGACCACATCACATTGCATCACCATATCATTGATTAAATTCTTACACAAGCACGCCCCCAAGTGTTGTATGCCTTAATTAAAAATTTCAAAAAATGTAAAACATCCCATTTGGTTTAAAAGCCTTTTTTCCAATGTGAGTATTCACGTTATAGCATTTTCCCTTACTTGAGCAAACTTAGTGTAACTATAACTGCACACCTACAGTACCACCACTGAACAATAAGGGGCATAAAAGGTCTGTTTGACCAAGATCCCAAAGCAATTACAGCTTTGTTCTAAAAGCTTCAGAAGCCTGATCAGAGAGTCACAGAAAACATGTGTAAGTGCTTGAAGGAAAACAACAGACTAAAGAATGCTGATCGCTTAACAAAACCCTGATTTTGACAAGATAAATGAACAAACAAGAAAAAATGAAAGACAGACACCATCCTGAAAAATGTTTATTAATCCTTTGAAATCACTGCAGTTCCAAACATTTTTCCATTTTAATGATAAAACTCTATATTAGTTTTCCTATAAGTCTCTCTAAGATAGGCAAAAAGGTACATAAATAAATGAATAAAAAAAATAGCATTGGTGCAATAGAGGCTTTACATTTATCCTAAATGTAATTGATTAACCAAGATATGTCTGGTGCCTGAAATTAGCTTTCTTAGGTTCTCACTGGAGGTACAAGGCTAATACAGCTAACAAGTTTGGAAAACTTATAGCCACCAGTTAGCATGTCATCTGCATGTATAAATCATCATGTGACATTGTTTGGCTCAGCTACTAATACTTTCCAACAGCAAAATGTATCCATTTTAAATTGTGATTTTAATACATAAACCAAATCATCAAAACACTGTAGATTAGCATTTGTCTGCTACCTGAGTCTGATATTGGAGTTGAGTGATACTAAACTATGTACGAGACAGCGAACAACATGACACAGCAGTTTGAAGTAAGTGTGTAATGGTTCCACTATGCACTTTCGATGTCCTGCTGATTGAGATACTTCATTTTTAGCCAAACCTTTTTTTTTTTTAGATGCTTGTTGACACTTAAAAACCCCTCCTGATACACATTCTTCTTGGCAAATAAAACATTCTGATTCAGATTTGAGTCCCTTGGTCATACATGAAGGAAGATTTCCACAAAGAAAAAAACTTTATGAAAGTTTATGGTGGGCCACTTTATGGGAGGAAGAAGCCCCAGAACACTACATTGAGTCACTTACTGGTGTGAAGTGTGTCTTGAAATTTGGTGCTGGTGTACTGGATGTGAAATCCTTTTTTACTGATTGTATCATCTGTGTGTAATTTGATGACAATGGCATCCCCGGCTGAGTAAATCTCATCTGGAGGCTGCAATAACAAAAAATAATCATCATAAATATATTATAATAATATATTTAATAATATATAATAATAATGTTTATATATTTCTTCAACAGGAAGCCATCACTTCGTTGTTATGTCTGAAATTGTTTGATTGGGAGGTGAGGGAATAGAGTTAGTGTTTTTAGAGAGTTTTGGGAGAGTTTAAAATTGGTTTTAGGGGACTTAAAAGAAAGATGGCAATTTTTAGAGATATTTACTGAGTGGTTCGATGACAGCTCATAGATTTAAAAGGTCTTGTGGGATTTTTAGGGTCCTGCAGGTTTTGTGAGGATTTAAGTGGTTATTGTACCGAAGATGGAGGTTTTTAGTTGGAGATTGAGATCTTTACAGAAACAAAAGTTAGTGGAAAATGAGTAAGTAAGTGACTTATTGGGAGATTTAGGTTTTTGGAAGGATATTTGGGTGATTTTTTGTTGAAGGAGGTTTAATTGTTTAAGGGTATTTAAAGCAATATAAAGCTTTTTATAGAGATGAAGGTTTTAGGGGTTTATTAGGGGATTTAGGAAGATGGAGATTAATTATAATAATAATTAAAAAAGAAAATCCTTACCCCGGATCCACAGTATCGCCCAAGGGGTGGTGCTTTAGTATCAGTTCCATCAAATAGCTCCATGCGATCATATGTGCAGTCTGCCTCATCCTCTAAATCAAAGATATTAAAGATGAGCTTAACTCCAAATCCTTTCTCAGCTGAAATTACCCACTCACACTCCTCAGCTGTGCTGTAGTTATTATCACCAAACTGAGCATGAGAGTACAGATCTCCTGGCTCCACTTCAGCCTTCAGAGCTCCTCCACACTCTGGAGGACAGAAAAGAAGAAAAAAGGACAGATGTCTACAAAATAATGCTAGATATTTTATTTGTTTCCTCTAAAAATGTTTTTGAGTGTAGAAAGGCAACAGACACAAGATAAAGTTATATGTTTTATCACTGCTAAATTATGAACTTTTCTGAATGAGCCAGAAGAAGCATACTTTTGAATCACCAATCTGTTAACAATGCAGAGCATAAGAAATATGAACAATACAAAATACCTTACATTATATTGCACTATTATATGGAGTTTCCAAGTAAATGTCTGTTTCACCAGTTTGTGCCAAATACGTAACTGAAGGCCATGTATTAAATATAGCATTGCACAATCATATTAGGTTGTGGGCTAAAGTTACACAATTTGTGGCTATGACATAATAATTCATGACTACAAAGTAGTGTGTGTTTTCACAATATTACCTTGTGCCCTTAGTATATAAATTTGCAGCCACCGCTATTTAAAAGATGTCAATTACCATTTCAGCCTAGCATTTAGTATGTTATTTGTTAGATTTTGTACTTTTCTGTCGCACAATATTGTATCTTTCAGTCTTAGTATTTTTGGCAAAATCCATTATTTGTCATTGAACATCTGGCATTACAATAGCCATCATGGAATTATTCATAAACATTGGGCTTATATACCTTAATAAAATCTCTACCAATTTGAGGAATAAGAACCTATCTTTTCTTTATTGCAGACAATAATAGTAAGTCAAAGAATGGCAATGGAGTGCAGTGCACCAAGTATGAGAAATATGAAAGCCATACCCCAAAAAACTCTTAAACTGAAAAATGTGATTAGCTAAGCAATAAAATATACATTATCCTAGCAGTAGCTAAAGCTTTTCCTCTGCTTTAACCAATGTCATTAGCAGCTGAGGCAGCTGCAACAGTGGTTGTAGTCTACCTACTTTACTTCAACCAATATTTAATCTAGCAATGCTTGCCCAACAGACTACTTGCTGTTAGCTACCTGTTGTAAAAGACGCCTCGAAGCCTCGTTTCTGCACCGAACTATCAGAGAAAAATTGTAGAAACATCTTATTGGAGGTGGAAATAACAGGTGGTGGTTTTTTGCTGCCACAAAAACGTCCCAAACTGGGCGATGCATTATTGGGGCCATTATAAACATCCAGATGATCATAGGAACATTCAAGATGGCTTTCCATGTCGATCTCATTAAAGGCCTAAAGGAAGGAAAATGATATATAGTGAAATGGTTCAGGGATGATAGACATGGACTACAATTGCAAAACCTGTTTAATATTTTGCTATGATATACCTGTCTACCTGTAGAAAGGAATGAGAGACCCTATATTCAAAAATCAGAAGAGACTAAGTTTATTTTGCTCATTCTGTGTCAGAAGCTGGATGAAGGTGGGTCAGTATGCTCAGTTAGGAATAACAACACTAGTAGAAAAATTAACAGGGAACGTGGACTTACTTACCAGTTTGATTCGGTGGCCTGGGGTAGTGGTTAGGGCCCAAGTGCACACCTTCTTATTGGGATATTTATCTGGCCAGTTTGGACTCATAATAGATACAGGTATGCTGGTGATCACATGGTCACAGCCAGCTAAACGTATCAACACAACAACAAAAAAACTAAACAATCTATCAGCAAAATATATCTCAAATCATCGATCAGAATTAATGGTGGATGTCAGTCCCCCAGTTTAATAAACAAAAACAAAAAGAATTATCCTCCTCGTGTTAAACTGACAAGTTAGTATGTAATATTATTATTGCCAAAATTCCAGTGTGTGTTTTTGTATGAAACTTTTATAATTACATATGTGCACTGGTTGAGGAGGGGCTATTATATAACTATGCATTTTTCATCAGTGTTTAATGGTATAATGGTTAATTATAGCCTTTAGAACAATGCAAAGAGAACAGTAGATGAATCACTTCCATAACTGCTGAAGGAAGAGAAATAATGTAGAAATACAAAAGAAATTTTGGCAAAATACAAAAGCACCATATTATTTTTGATAACTAATCAAAAAAATTGCATTCTTGTACTATTACACTCTGATAATGTGGTGTTATTCATTTTTCCCTATACTTGAATATCTGTGTGACATCTGACACAGTATGATTACTGCGTTCTTGACTAGTCTCTACAATCCTTTTGTTACTGCTAATACCACCTCAAAGTTTCCTCATAGTAATTCTCATTATGATTGTCAGAAAGTGTTCCACTTAGAGGCATGTGTGATAAAGGCACGGCACAAAAGGGACAAAAAAAATAATGTTATTTAATAATAATAATAGTTATTTATGTAGCCATTAGGGGGGTTGAGGTTGACGTAGATACCTTCTTGTGCAAGTTCATATGCATGCTGAGACCTTCGAACAAACATATGACATTGAAATTGCAATAAAGTCATACAGTCACAGCTGGTTCAAGCTCACTTTTAGTGATTGCTAGGCCGTTTTTAGAGATACCCAGTTCAGTTTGGCATCCTGCAGAGGCTAATAAGAAAGGAACTCTGTACCAGGCAGAGATCTCACACCAGTTTCTTGGTGAATAGGTCATAATAAGCATATTTGAAGAGATGGAATCCACTGTGTTCTGGTGCTCTGTGATGGCAGAATATGCAATTTTAATGCCGATGGAGACATTCCACCATCTAGCAGCTCCTGAAAAAAACAGTATCTTTTGAATAAGGCAATGCACAAGACCAGCTGATGATGTACACACCATTTGTGGAACAGCTTCCACCTAAGAGCATTTAAAGGGGCTGGACCTACAGGCATGAGTGACGTGGCTAATACCGCTTTCTCACATAGGCTGATCATGTCTAAGGATGATGCTGGTAGAAATTTTTTCATTCCGGGAGTCATCTGGAATGAACCGAAAGTATTACAGAAGCATCCATGAGTGCCAAAATGCTTCCTTGAGAGCCAGGAGGGCGTGTCTTAAATCTGTGGAATCTGCCAAAAATTGTAAACTTTTTTTTCAAATTTTTGGATAGATGAATTTGACCGTAGAAACCGTAGTACAACCATGATGCATACATGAGACTTTCCGTGTTCTACCAAAGCAATTTGTCGGAATCCATTGCAACAATTGAACACCCAAGCTCAAGTTTTTTCATGGCTGGGGGGACGTGGCTTATTTCATTGCAATGCCATGCCACATCCATTGAAACCGTGCACGCTGTCTGAATTGCCGTACTTTGCTATATGTCGCTGCCATCACACATCTGCCATCAACCACAGAAGCTAACCATGAATCTACCGACATTTTCTCTGGCTACTGTCATAGCTACCCTGGCATCATTTGCATATTTGCTACTCCCTCATTCTTTCATCAGAACGCCTGCAAAATCTACTGGAATGGTCATGGTAAGCCCTGTCCATGGTAAAAAATAAAAATAAAAAAAAGCAACTCAATGGCTATATGAGAAAGTAGCTTAAGAGATGCCAAATCTATTTTGGTTTAAGACGTCAAATCTGCTTGGGGAGGAAACTGTCAGAGAACCAGCAGCAAAAGCAATAATGAAATGCCCTGCATCTCCAGCAAACTAGTTATTGGGCTCCTCTTGCTATATTTCCATCTGTAGCATTTGAGGTCCTGCTATATGCTGATGACCTGCATCTGAAACACAGGAGGCTCCAGCAAGACAAGAGGAATAGCTGTTGTGGCTGTCACCATTAGTCATGTGGCAAACACACACATACCCAATTGGAATGCTTGCAATACTTATAAGACCTTTCCCAGTTCAACATGTGTTGAAACTGTTTACTGAGACAGTGGTTTATTTGAAAAACTGTTTTACTCAACATGAAAAACAGCCTTTTGTTCCTGCTCCTGAAATAAGTCCAAATGAACGGCACCTCAGCACAGAATGCAGCCATCACACTGGTCAAACAAACGGGACTTTGGGGGTCAAACAGTCTTGCAAGTGGTATGGATCGCCTAGTGTGAATATGCCATCAGGTACAGCCTCCTAACCATCAATGATTAACATTTGTTCTCCATTTAATTCCATTTTAAGGGTCTACTTTGGAGCTGTTCTGCTATTTCTGATGGAACAGACTCGAAACAAGTTCTCGAGTGCAGAACTTAATTTTAGGAAAAAGAAAAAAGTATGGTGCTAAATCAGGGGTGCTCAAGTACTGTGAATGTGTTTCTGGGCCAAAACCTCTTCACTGAGAGCGCTGTGTGTGTTGGCGTTTGTCCTTATAAAGGATGAAATAATTTTCACACAGTTGTGGTCTCTTTCTTCTGACAATTTCTCACAAAGGTTGAGAACATTTTGGTAGTAGTGCTGATTTATTGTATCATTTGCTCCTTTTTAAGCAGCTGTGATGGCCGAGAGGTTAAGGCGTTGGACTCGAAATCCAATGGGGTTTCCCCGCGCAGGTTCGAACCCTGCTCGCAGCGAAAGGAGAGCTTTTAACACTTGATCAATATCTTCCCTTATCAAGAAGATTCATGGTTATAGCCTATAACTAGCTGTTAGACTAAAATCTTACCCAAACATCTAGAGGAGGTGCCTCAGTGTCTCTGGGCAACGCCTAGCAATGATGTTGGGTAATTCACTGCACTCCTTATCGTGCTCAGCTCAAAACAACTCCTGTGTTTTTGAAACATTACCTGTTATCTACGGGGAAGGAAGAAGGAATTTCTGACATGATCTCTTCTTGAAGGAACACAGGGTTATAATTCCAACAGTTTCCGCATATAACACTCCTGTAAATCCAGTTAGGAAATCAGGTGGTAAGGGACGGCATTTTACAAGATTTGAGGCATGTTAATGATCTTGGGATTCTAGTACCACCTGTTATTCCTGATGTTTCATCCATCTTTACGGCTATTCCTGCACATCGCTCGTTTTCACTGTTGTCGATTTGTGTTCTGCCTTTTTCCGCATCCCAGTGCATGAGCAGACACAGAAACTATTCGAGTTCACCTTTAAGGGGAGGCAGTACACATGGACGCGCATGCCTCAGGGTTTCATTAACTCCCCTGCTGTGCTTTCTGCCATCATAAGAGACGCATTGGCTGAATTTGGTCCACCTGCTGGTACAGTCCTTCTTCAATACGCAGATGACTTCTTGCTTATGGCTGACAACAAGGAGACCTACAGAAAAGGCTCACTGCCCCTCCTGAAACTCCTGGCTCATTGTGGTTTCAAGGTCTCGCTCTCTAAACTTAAGTCATGTCAACCCCCAGTCAAATATCTGGGTTGTATCCTGTCTGCTGGTGAGAGACGGCTCTCTGAGAACAGTCATGCAGTAATCTGTGGCATACCTCCTCCAAACATGCAGAAAGTCATGTTCAGCTTTCTGGGACTTATTAAATACAGCAAACAGTGGATCCCAGATTGTTCCTATAAGATCTTATGGGAATACGGAAGAAAGGCACACCCTGAAAAACTGACATGGACTTCTGATATGATGAACTCATTCAGACACCTGAAAGAAGCCCGTTGCTCAGCTCAAGCTTTGGGTCTGCCACAATACGCACTACCATTTCACCTTTACATCTCTGAAAGCAGCAGTGCAGCTTCAGGCGTCTTGACCCAGGAAAGTGGAAAATCTTCGGTTGATCTATTAACAGCTATGCTTTGTGAAATCATAATGAAACCTAGTCCCACGACTAAATTGTCACCTTTTGAAATCCTGATGGGGTGACCTATCCTGACGCCATGGTGGAAGGGTAACCCTGGTGTTTCCTTTAGAGGAGATAAATTTAATAGTATACATGGAGCTGTGTCTTGTTCTTTGGCCACAGAGAAGTCTAGTCATTCTTATGTTCCAGGTGACCAAGTGCTGGTGAAATCTTTGAATCCATGGAAGGTGGGCAAGGCTGCTAACAGCACACTGACGGAGGTCATCGGTGTGATGTGGACAGCAGTACTCACTAAGCTTCAGCCACGGTGGATTCATGCGAATTGACTCAAGAATGCTCCAACAACCACTTTAGAGATAACTCCTCTCAATCTGGCCCTAGGGGCTACAATGCAGGAGAAGGGGTCTCAGCAACTCTGTCAGGAGCCAAACATGTTGTTTCATCTCAAGCATTGCAACATCCAGCTGTGATGGCTGAGAGGTTAAGGCGTTGGACTCGAAATCCAATGGGGTATCCCCGCGCAGGTTCAAATCCTGCTCACAGCGCAAGGTGCAATTACTAACACATAATAAAGCTGAAGTTGCAATCTGTCTGATAAATCAGTCTGATTAGAGGTTATAAGCTGCTCTGGTTCTGGAGCCATTCTTTGCTCTGTTTGGTTTTTAAAAAAGCTATGACATCCACATGGTAGGAAAAATAGGCTGTGATGGCCAAGAGGTTGGACTTGAAATCCAATGGTTCAAACCCTGCTCAGAGCAAAGGTCATAGTTTTACTATACTCTTATGACACCCACAACCAAAAATATACTCTCAGTTACAGCCTCCATCAATGAGATCAATGAATAACACTTGTACTTCATTTCCCCAGATGAGGTGTCTAAGTTTCTCTAAGGAAAGCAACTTAGTGGTACTGAGAAAATACTTCAGTACTTTTCTAAATAAACAATGCAAATATGGAGAATAAAGGAAATCTAATGTAGAAATCCAATCTTCCTAAGTTTTATATAATTTAGATCAGTGGTTACCAGCCCTGTTCCAGGAGCTCTACCTTCCTGAAGATTTTAGCCCCGACCATAATAATGCCAACCTGACCATCTAATGATTGCCTTAAGATTGCCTTAAGTCAAACCATCGACAGTATAAAAGTAAAAATAAAATGAACATGTTCCTCAAATGCATACCACTAAATAGTAAAATCAGAGAAACTCATAATTTTTCAGTGGTCTTTTTGCAGATGTTTTCCTGAGCTGTACATATATATCTTTGCTCTGATAATGACTTCCAGAAATATGTAATTATGACACTTGATTTGCAGAGTTCTTCTTATTTATAGAGGCATACATGCCATTTGCAAATTAGGGTTTTGATATAAACACTTGTGACTTTTAATAGGACAGTGGACACACATTACATCAGAAGAACTAACAGTGAACGGTGTGCCACTTACCTATTTTATATCTTATAGAGCTACTCTGTACATAAGCTCATGCTTGTGTGTGTGTTTGTGTGTGGTCTAAATAATGAACACACAGGCAAAAATGTTCCCAGTCTGATTTACGCATAACTCCACAATCAGTGGCGTATTCACACAGCACTATAATTTAACACCATCACATTTCACTGCCACAGGATCTCAGTGATTTTCAATGTGTTAATTCACTGACTGCAGAAAATTACATCCCTCCTTGAATGGGAGACATCAGGGCATCAGACACACAGTTCAGTGGCCAGTTTAACCAGAAACTCATCAGAAAGGAAATTGTTTTCATTTAAAGGCAAACTGTTTGCACACTGCTTTAGCATGCTGGACTACACTGGATTGTATTACATTGTTGGCTGCTTTATAGGCTGATTTAGTCGCACACTGTGTTGTACTGGAAGAAGACAAGCACAGTCTAGTGTGTAAGGGAAATGTTTGGGTGAGAGCGTACCTTCCTTGCAGTCATGCATGTTGGTGTGCAAGTTGAATCCGCTGTTGCATTGACAGATGTAACTCCCAAATGTGTTCACACACTCGTGTTGGCAACCGCCATTCTCCCGGGAGCACTCATCCACATCTACAGGGGAAAAACATAGTGTTTTATTTACTAGTATACAATTTTATATGATTACATTCATTCTTTTATTCCTTATCTATCTCTTTCTCTGTCTGTCTGTCTGTCTGTCTATCTAAATATTTGATGTGTTAGAAGTATCAGAAGTGTTCCTGGGATAGACTGTGGATTCAATGACACCCGACCCTAAAGTGGTTACTGAAGATGAATCAATGAATCAATGAATAAATGAATTTTTGTTATCCAAAAACCATGCTTGAAGGTCAAAATAAACCTCACTGGTAATTATTTTGGCATAATTTCATGGAGAATAATTCTAGGGTTGACAGAATGGCAGACACACAGACAGAGAGACAGACAGACAGACAGATGACAAACAGACAGGCAGACAGACAGACAGCTAGCTCACCAGAGAAGAAGGTCGCAGTGAAGCCCCTGCGGGACACGGTGCTGTCGGATTTAAACTCCACGTGCAGGATGTTGGAGCCGGAGGTGATTGGCTCTGGAGTTGTAGCTCCGCAGAATCTCCCATGGAGCCTGGCATCACTGCGAACCTCCACATAATCATATTTACAGACCTAAAAATCCAGAGAAAGAGCATGAAAGTGAGCTGACACATTTTACTGCAGTGTTTCTCACATAATTCATAATTCACAAAATCAGATAATGAAATAATGAAAAATAATGGAAGAAAGACCAATCCACACAGACATATAGATAAATATATAGCTAGTATATTAAATTAATAATCATTAATATTATCAGAGCAATTTTAATAGGGTGTTAAATGTTGCATGTGTGAACATAACATGTGTTAAAGCTTTATAAAGGTATAAATTGATAAAGTTTTATAAACTATTTATAACTTATGCACACACACACACACACGCACACACACAAACACACACACACACACACACACACACTGACGTCATTGCCCTCTATGTCGAAGCTGTGGAACAGCAGTGTGATGGTGTAGTGCTGAGGAGCGATGAGTTGCCACACACAGTGTTTATTATGTGGGTATTCATGAGGCCATCCAGGACTGAACACGGAGCCATTTAACACGGTGAGGAAACCTCCACACGCAGCTGCTACACATGCATACAGTGAAAGAAAAATCATCAACATACAACAACAGATTTTTCTCTAACCAGACTGCACTAAATATAACTCTTGTACAGTACACCAGTAGGAATTATAACATATTATACACTTGCACTGAAATTAACACCACAACTAGCATATCAGTGTGAGGACGCAATGAGTTGTGTGTCTTTGACACAATCTGACAATTTAATTTATTAATAAAAGAGGTGGAAAACAAAAACAGATAAAAATTTGTCAAAACTAAGCCATAATTTATCCACAGAGAATGAATAAGTGTGTGTGTGTTGTATTGTATTTATATGCCCTCACCCTCACAGTTGCGTTGGTCCATGGCAAGTTCGTATCCGGGGTCACACGCACACCGATAACTACCCAGTGTATTAATACACCTCTGAACGCACTGACCTTTATCAGGTCTGGAACACTCATCCACTTCTACAGAGAAAATGTCAACACAGATAGTTAAAATAACATTTAATTATCGGAACAAAGCTTGCTTTTGCGTGAATTGCCAGAACCATTTCGCATAACAGTTGACCTTAATCCAGTTCCGGTTTAGTCATTTGATGATGAGTACCATTATTATAATCCTGGAACTTTTCTTGTATAACTCCTTTTACTTCCAAAAAGGTTTATCTCGATGGTTCTTAATTTATTGTCACATGTACACTACCAGTCAAAAGTTTGGACACACCTTCTAATTCAATGTTTTTTTCTTTATTTTTATTACTTAAAAGACGCT
>JAQQZR010000009.1:16541445-16562209 GCA_030068235.1 Notoglanidium macrostoma
GTTTACTACATAATTCAGTATATGTGTTGCTTCATAGTTTGAGGTATTCAGTATTGTTTTACAATGTAGAAAACAAATAAAACGAAAACCTATGAAAGAGAAGGTGTGTCCAAACTTTTGACTGGTAGTGTATTTCCATGACATGTAAATTTGGGCTTTTTCATTTATTGCAGCAAAGGAAGTTGAATTCTTTTAGACATTTTATTTATTTATTTATTTATTATATGTATTATTTATTATATATTTTTCAAATTGTCATGAGCAGTACTATAACAATTGTTAAATGGTAATTTCTTAGTGTAATTGTATATTTTGATAAAGATTTGACATAAAGGGAACTTTCCATTTTTCAAGTCCCCCACTGTTTCTTGTGCATTAATAAGCAATTCATCAAAATAAAATTTCTTTCACAATTTGGAGAAATTAGAGGATACTGGGCAAAATGTGTAGAACAATTACAGAAATTATGTTTTCAAAAGATTCAAAATTGCGGACTGTGGAGGCTCTTAAGTAAAAAAATGCTCATTTCCTGAAAATGTTGTGAATTTAGTCCAGACAGGATAGCCATGATTACATCTCAAGTCTTTTGTTGTGAAGTTTAGAAGTGTAGCGCTATAGAACTTCCTTCACTGACAGTGAAGTGTCACGTCAGAGCTGGAATCGGCATTGGATCAGTCTTCCGGACTACATTTCCAAGAATGCACTGCAGCCTACATGCATGATTGCCATGGACAATAACTCCCATGCATCATGTTCACAGTCACTGGACTTCTAACTGAGCACATCTGCTCACAAGCACATAAATATGAACTCCTGACAAGCTTTCCTTATGAAGTAGTTGCTTAGTTTACATGTGCATCACATTGCCAAGTGTTCATGCTGTTCTGGTTTTTGACTCTGTTCCTGGTTTCTTGTGTTTTGGATTTAGTCCACATCTTGCTGTTTGTTGATTGCTTGACTCTTGCCATGTATTTGCATCACATTTTGGACATCAAGTGTTTGTTAATGAATGCTTTAATCTGCATTTACATTGGCCTCCAGCCTGTACCTGACAAAGTGTCTATTTATTACTTCAAAGCCCTTCACAGTCTTGCTCCTGCCAATTTTTCTTAGCTGCTGGAAGCAGATAGCTTGTTGTACTGCACATCAGGCTTTCTTCAAAGGGTAGCAGGTCATTTATTAATGCCATGACCTCCAAACTGTGAAATGCACTTCTACTGCCTCTTTGAAATCTCAGTTGAAAGCATTCCTTTTTCATACAATTCTAGTATTTTTTTTTGTTTGTTCTCCTTATGTGTTTCCTGTATTTTCCTGTAAGTTTCTTTGTGTTGCATACACTATATAGCCAAAAGTTTGTGGACACTTGACCATGATACCTATATGTGTTCCTTCCTTAAACTGTTGCCACAAAGTTGGAAGCACACAATTGTACGGTGTATAATTGTATGCATGTTGTAGCAGTAAGATTTCCTTTTAGTGAAGGTATGATGCCTAAACATTTTCAATAAGCAATAAGCGAGGTCTATGAAGACATGGTTAGCCTGACCTCACTAATATTCATGTGGCTGAATAGGCAAATCCCCTCAGCCACATTTTAAACTCTAGTGGAAAGACTTTCCAGAAGAGTGGAGGTTACTATAACAGTAAAGTGGGGACTACATCTTGAGAGGTATCTTCAAAAAGCACATATCTTCAAAAACACATATGTGATTGTCAGGTGTCCACAAATTGTTGGCCGTATAATATACCTTATACACCTTGGGTGTAAGTAAGGCACTATGTAATCTGAACTAACTAACCAATCAACAAACAAATATATAAATAAACAGTGTCTGGATAGTCGCTATACAAAAAAGATTCCAATTCATATTATGTTGGATGAAGAAAAATAATAACGAGTAGGAATAATAGTGAACCGTTACAAAATCAAAATGGTGCTAAATCATTTCTGGTGCTATGTCCTCTAGATATTGTTAAACCGTATCTAGTTATTGAAAACCAACTCTGGCCATTTTAAAATATAATGTACCTTTAAAAAAGTTTGCAGCAAATCCACCTCTATTAACAGAACCATCCGAGACAAACTTCATCCAGAGTTGGTTGGAGCTGCTTCTGATGTCTTGGGGATTTTGGCTGCCACAGAATCGTCCAAGGAGCGGATCACTCTCTGAGCTCCCATCATGCACTTCTACGTAATCATATGCACACCTGTCATGTTTCTCCAACTGAGCAACGGAAATAAAAATGAAAATTTGAGTCCACAAATGATTGAAAATATAAAATGTAACAAATTGTCTCATGTTCTGTTAGTGTGTAGTCAGAATTTCACACACAACTATTCAATTTTTCCCTCAGTCAAAGAAGGAAAATAGGAAGGAAATATGTTTTTAATTTGGACTGCTATTTTTAATTTACATCATTACTGTATGTAAGGCGTCAAAGGTTACATAACTCAGGCAGAGTGTAATAAATAACATAAGTAAATTACAGAGTTATAAATATTTTATAGACACGTCTCTCACCTCAAATGCCTGGAAACAAAGTGCCACGTGAAACCCTTCAGTCACTCTCACCTTCCACACACACACTTTACTGGGCTGATAGTCATCAGGGTAGTTAGGTGACTGAATCTGTCCACTGTCAGTTTCCATTTCCCCACCACACACTGCTGCAAATAATAAGATGCAAATGAAATGTTCACAATGTTCCCTACACAAATCTGTACAAACCAGAGAACAACGGATACATGTTTAGAATTGAAGGCTATGAGAAAAACTGCATGAAAGAGATTGAGATGTCCTTATACAAAGACAAAATGATCGAGCAAAACAGCTGAGTGTAATCAGAAGGCCGGTGAACTTCAACGAGATTTGTTTAGGTGTTCCTCTATTGCCTTCCAGTTCACTGGAGGAGACAGGGGATAAGATGGTAAGGAACTGGGGTTTCTTGGGGAGACCTAGGATAATGGCATAGTGTGTCTGTTTACACTTTATACAATTCATACTTTGGAAATGTGAGATTCAGTGATGGATATCAAAGATAATGCACTATGGGGGTAGCTGTGCCAAAATGTTGTACATTACTGCCTATATATTGGGTAGACATTTCAAGAATTTAGCCAGTCATCACGTCTTTTAAAGGTCCTCTATGTGGGATTTAACCAACTCAATACCTCTCCCTTACCCATCCCTTTCCAAGTGTGTATTAAATGGTCATCAGGTGCCCGTAGCGTACTTCCAAGTACTTACATTTACACTCCCTTTCTTTTTCCATGCTTAATAATAAGCACGATCCTTCATCAATCAAAATTTGGGTTCTCAAACTTGTTAGGCAGCACCAGTAAATACTGATTCCTCTTATTTCTTCTTCCTTGTCATCCTTTCTTCTTCGGGGTTGTCCTTCTGGTGCTTCCTTCCGGATTCACGCTGCCAATTGTAAAAAGGCTCTCTAGAGGTTTGTCTGTTCTGGGCTACTGTAGCGGCACAACATGGCAGCTCCATAGAAGTGGACCCATGCCCTATGTAAATATAAAGGGCTCATTCTAAGCTTACAAAAACCTAGCGATTTGTAGTTACAGATAATCATACGCTAGTGACAACATACTAATGAATACTATATTCCATTTCTGCTAGTAGAGCACCCTAAATCCTACATAGTTTACCTTTAAATTCTTCACTTTTGGAGGTGACATAGTAAATGTATGCTATTAAGCAAAGCTACTCTGCTTCAAAACGGCCACTATCACAACGCTCTTTGAGGCAAGTGTGTGATGATTCAGAAATGTATTTAGCTAAACTTACTTGTTAGCTACATTAACCTTGTGGCTCCAGGAATCAAACTTCAAATATACCTTCATATATGGCGGAGAATCCTTTTCCAACCCAGTTACTGCTGCTGTGAAACTCAATCCAGAAACGACTGCTGGTGGAAACAAGAGATTCTGGAACCTGATCTCCACAAAAACGACCTGAATCCAAAAACCCAAAATTTACACTGCATCCCAAAACCTGAAATTATTTTTAAAAAACTTGCATCCTTACTGATTCAGTAGCTCATGTTAGTATCTCTACTGACTTGATATCTGATGTGCATCTCAGAAATGTCCAGAATTATTCAGCTGCATAGTTGATTAGCTAATTAGTTGAGTAGCTAATATTAATGCTATAGCTCTGGAGCATTAGCTCTTAATCTTATTTTAAGAAGTGAAAACAAATGCAAGTGATCATGTGACATGGTGAAGTTTGATAATAGCTGATCACATTTAACTTAAACTATGCCTTTGTTGGCCCAGTGCCTCATCACATTCCGGGCATGTAAGTTAGGGGCATAGTACATGTGTGGTTCCCAATTTGTCACAATTCTAAGTAATGTATGATTGATCAGTAAGAATCAGCTGCAAATATTACTTTAATGTGAAATACCTATTAAAGGAGATTTTCTCCAGTATCCATCTCGCACCTCCACATAATCATACCAGCAAAGATGACTTTGGTAGAGATCCATGGAGGTGAAGTTAAGGATTATCTAATACAGCCAGCAAGACACAATGGGGACAAAATAGAGAGAGAGAGAGAGAGAGAGAGAGAGACACAGAAAGAGATCAATTGCAGAAGTTTAGTGATTAATAGTAAAAAGTGATAAGCTTTTAGGGAGTAGTGCTATTGCAACCATCGATTACCACTTACTGAAACTATAAAAATTGCACTATTGTCTCTCTATAATGGCCAAAACAGACCTTGAACGGACACCTTGAATAAAGTTGACCATTCACAGACACACAGCTTGTGTTTGTGTGTTCTACCTTTTCTCCAGGTGTAACAGAGATGCTCCATACACAGTGTGTATATGCAGCATATCCATTAGGGAATCCAGGAGATGAGAAATTTCCAGAGTTATCCTGCAGACTTTCGCCACACTCTGCTCACAAAACATAATGTCATATGTCACAGGTAATGAATTCCATCACTGTTTCATCCATTCCCCGGGCATAGCTGTTTATGGTGTCATATAGCTGAAGGGAAGAATATTGAAAAAATAGGGGATGTGTAAATAGATGTTATACTGGTTGGAAGTTCAAGGGCCAGGAACTATTGCAACCTTTATTTATGTAAACTGCGAGCTGAGCCCAGGTAATATAATTTCATATACTGCCTCAGATAAGAATATCTACAAACTCACATAAAAATCACCACAACCAATCAAATTGACCACATCTTTATCAACAAGAAGTGGCGCAAGTCTGTCCGAGATGTCTGAGTTTGCTATGTGACTGACATCAACATTGATTATTATCTGGTGACAGCGACCTTCATAGGAAACAACTTTGTCAACGTTGACATTGTCAGCCTAGGAAGCAAGTGGACAGCATAGGAAACAACTTGACATTGCTAAGCTAAAATGCCCCATCACTGTCAAGAAGTTTACTTCGGAATTGGGAAATCATTTCAGTGCCCTGGCTGACACAGATGATGAGAACCCGGACATCATGATCAAATGGAACCAATAAAATCTTCTATGCTAAAAACGACCATTACAATTTTAGGCCACAGAAAGAACAAGAAATAAGAGTGGTTAACACCTGGAAGCATCTAAAAATCAAGATGTTGAGTGCCAAGGCTCTGGGAGCTGGTCCAAAAAGTTTATAAGAACAAGATAAGAAGGTCAAAAGGCATGCCAGAAATGACAGGAGATATTTTGTAGAGACGTTAATCAGAAAAACAGCATGTGCCACTGCAAGAAATGAAATGGGTATTGTGTACAAGATTGCAAAGTAACTCTGAGGCAGGAACACCAGTCCCTCTCTGTCCCTGCCAGATAAGGATAGCAAAACCCTCACAACAGAATATAAGCAGGAAGTACTGAACATGTGAAGTGCATAATCACCCTGCTAATCCTCCATCAGTAGAGTGGGAAGGCTGCTGGGTTTGATTCCATTTGTGCCAAGCTGTTGAAAGCTGACCTTACAACTGCAAACAAACTGTTCAGATCTTTGTGGGACAAAAATACTATTCCAGGAGTCTCAACATAAACATTGACTGTCAAACTCCCGAAGAAAGGCAAATTCCAGAACTGTGACAACTGGCAAGGCAATGCATTACACCATCAGAGGTCTTCTGCAGAGTCCTTATTGGCCCAAATGATGCAGCCATTGACACGAGGCTAAGGCAGGAGCAAGCAGAATTCAGGAAAGGAAGAGGATTTATAGATCAGATTTTTTTTCCCTGAGTAGTGAGCAGTGTTTGGAATGGAATACTCCACTTTACATATATTTCATTTACTTTCTGTAAGTTTTGATAGCCTATATCATGACACCATATGGAAAAATTTGCAATCACATGGAGTCTATGCAAAGATGCTCACACTGATTGGGATGTTTTACCAGCAATTTGAATGCAATTTCATCGTGACAGTTACCTTTCAAGATGGTTCCTGCTGGAGTCAAGTGTGCAACAGGTATGTATTATGTTTCCCATCCTCTTCTTGGTTGCTTCAACTAGATCATGTGAAAGACTACATCAGATAAACCTAGAGGTATCCAAAAGACAAACCTTTCCCAATTTGAAGATGTAAATCCTATTGTTTGCTCCTCAAATAATGTATGTCTACCAACAGGAAAAGACCAACAGACTGAGAAGCCATGCAAAACAGATAAGATAAGATAATCAATGCCACTAAATCTCAAGCAATGTGTTCCACACCAGAGGCAATGATCACAGTTAATGGGTGACCATTTCGATTGAGTTCATGAGTTCACCTATCTGGGAAGTCTAATCTGTATAGATAATGCAGCCCACAAAGACATCAGCTCAAGATTGTATATCAACAATGTAAACAACGTAGTGCTGGATGGGTGTGAATGCTGGCGTGCAGTTAAAGGTGATTTAAAAAAAAAAAGATTTCTGCCTTCCACAATAGGATTTCCACAATGGAAGGTTCAGAAACCCACATCTCCTGTCCACAAAAGATCTCAAATAAGGAGCTCTACAAAAAGACCAATTGCCACAGTTTGGGATTAGAGATCAAACATAGATGTATCCGATCCACGGATCTCAAAATCACCCAAGAATGGACAGTGATAGCCAAGTTAAAACATGCATCTTTACTGGGGTGATGCAAACATGGGGATTCAGTAAATAAATATTTATGTATATTCATAGATCATGCAATTTTAATAACGATAAAAGTGTAGACAATTATCAAAAGAGGTAAAGATTGTCCAGAATCTAGACTAGAAGGTTTACACAGTTGTATGTTGAATTACTGCAAAGACAAGGAACAAAAATATCCTACGGCTACAATTAGTAAGCCAGAATTGTCCCACTTAGGAGAACCCCTGTACTGGCTGGCTTCAAATTCTTTAACATTTTGATTTTGATATCAAATAATTAAATAATTGTTTATGGTATATGGTTCAAGTCATTCAGATTCCTCCTAAGTGACAGCTGGCTGGTAAAATTGTGTACTGTGATGTTCATCTACCCATAAGCTATAAATAAAGGGTGAGAAAAGCTGCTGTTTATTTGCTCTTTTTGATAGAACTGACAGTATGTTTAGACGTTCCTTTAAATACAGTGTAGAACTGTTGTTGTTCCTGCTGCTCTCAGCCAATCAGAACACTGTTGGCACTGGTCAGAACTGGAACCATTTGACCATTTGTTCCCCACAGAATAACGGCACACTTACTGGGACACTTGTAGAGCTTCCGTGCTTGAGTGATGTCTCCTTTGCTCAGTCTCATCCTTTGACCAATATGGGGTCTGATTCCATTCACATTATACTGAGGCAGAATCGTATCAAGGAGCATGCTTCTGTAATGCACGTGTAGTGTTCAGAAAAGAAAGATTTTCAGCAGATCATTTTAACTGTTTGAGGGTCATGGGAAATTTTTTGTTCATAGTATGATCATTCATGTAACAGTTTCTTGACTGCAGAATATTTGGAGCAGGACACCTGGCGAATATGATTTGTAGAAGTTTCCTAGTACTCGTTTAGGCTTATATTGTATATTTTATATTGCAATATGTATATAATTATATATTGCATCTATTTACTCATATATTACATAATAATATTTATTGTATTATATATATAGTTCTTTTAAAAGTTGTTAGAATTATTCATTTATGTATTTTGAAACTTTACTAAATTATTATTATTATAATTATAATAATTATTATTATTATTATTATTATTATTGTTGTTGTTATTAACTTACATTTCTTTATTATTTTTCAGTCTCTCTCTCTCACGCTGTCTTTCACTGTGTCTCTCCCCCGCCCTCTCTCTCCCTGCCTGATCCTTTCCCCCCAATACCTTTCTTTCTCTCTTTGGAGGTGACGGAGGTGGTCTGATTAATATTTCTGGCTTGATCGTCTATATCATTCTCTGTTCAGGTGTCCCAATACTTTTGTCCATATAGTGCATATAAATATGTGTAAAGACCTGATCTTGTAGACTAACTCATTGTCCTGTGAGGATTCAGTTAATTTGATTCATTTGCTTGATTAAGTGTTTGTTGTTAGTGATATGTTCCTCATTGCATTTAAGGCAAAATACAACAAAACTATCAGAGGTGGATTTTGAAAGGGACATTTTTTACTCCTTTACTATAAAAAAATTATTAAAGGATTGCTTGGATTATGATAATATTTTCCATGTTACATTGTTAATGCATTTTTCCTTAAAAAAATAGATTGTTTCTATCTATCTATCTATCTATCTATCTATCTATCTATCTATCTATCTATCTATCTATCTGTCTGTCTGTCTGTATATCTAGCTATCTATTTTTTACATTTGTAAGCTATATCTATCAAGCCTAGCTGCAAATGTCTCTGTCTCAGCGTGTTTTATCATGATTCATAAATCAAGAAAAGAATACATATAGAGGAGTGATATATGGTTATCACACCTGGAGAATGTGTTTGTGGAGTAGTGCATGATGCTGTCGAAGTCGTACGTCTCTCCTAATGAGTTCACCTCATCTGGCTCCATCTTCAAGAAATTATACTCCTGGCCTACACACATAACAGAGCAAATGCCAGCATCTTATCTTATCAAATCTACAGTATCCATGTAATAGTTAAGTATAGCTGTGTCACAGACAGTGTGTTACCTGGCTGTATGTTCTCTCTAATAATGCTGACGTGTGTGTCTCGGTCAGGCCGTGTGTGTTCGTGCCAGAAGCCAATCACATGACCCAGCTCGTGAACCACAATGCCGAATTTATCACAATTCTTGCCAATGGAGATAGCCTGGGGTCCATCACCCCTCCGACCTACATAAGAACAACATCTAAAAAAAAAAAAAACATTGATTCCAAAATCATACAGTCTGCAGTTCTGAAATAAATTTAGGATGTGTTTTAGAAGGTAGCAAGAAGATTGCTGTTAAAAGGAAGAGGGTGGTTTAAAGGAACATCGCATGCATTGTTTCAGGGTAGACCATAGAATAATTCTGTTCACCACATGAAAATATGATAATATGGTAAAGAATGAAAAATTCAAGCCTTAAAATCGGTATGTATCTAAAGCTTGTGTGGTCTTACCCACATGGACGGTATGTGAAGATGATGTAGCTCTCCTCAGCCGTTCTTTCAACGAAGGTTACACAGACGTGTCGCTCCCAATGCCGCATGGCTTGTTTAAAGATGGCTCTCTGACTGCCTGAAAGAAGAATTTAAAACCAAATCAGTGTCATGGCAAGATATTACATTTGTGTCAATGAAGCAATTACATCCATCTAAAAGTACTCTCAGCTTCACATGTTTTGTTTATAATCCCGGCTGATATCTTGGCCACAAGCTTCAGGATCTTATTGGCTGCAATCAGTTTGGCTTTATGCACTCTGCACATGGAAACTGTAAATTTACTAACTAACTGTTGAACCTTGTGACCCAGTGAGCTTTTTGGATGATCAATGCAATGAAAAATGTTCATGTAATTCCATTTTTAAAAGTTATTAAAGAGTTTTGTGGTGAATAAACCAGATGATGTTGAACCTGCTGAGAAAGATGGCCATCTGCTTTGTCTCTTTCTGTGAAAGCAGGCAGCTCTTGACTGTAATTATTGATTTAAATTTACCAGACTCCATAGCGAAACTAGGTCTGGCTTGCTAGAGCATCTTAAAAGTGGTGAGAGTAACTGACATTAGCTTGTGCTTGCATTGTCTACTGTATCATTAGCAATGATACCTTATTTATTCTAGGCCTGTATATAAACCTTTGATAAACCATTATTTATTATTGTTGTTAGTGTTATTTTCCGACATACTTACACAGAATATTACGTAAAGTTGACCGTTAATTTTTTTTTGTATTTCACAGCCAATATTATATAAAATTCTATGACCTATAAAATTTTATAATATTTTCTGATGCTGCAGAATTATTAACAGCTTAAAAATATATAGTAATTATTGAAAACACACAGACAGCACTGTTCATAAATCATATTCATTTGTTTTTTCATTCCGTGGTTGATCTGTGATTAGTGTTTATCCTGGTAATGCATCCAGATGGTCCCTGCAGATGGTTGGTTGAACACTCTGGCTATGTCCTTGCATTCTAGGAAGCAATAATGCAGTTTATACTGTATATGATTATGGGTACTCGAGTGTGTGCATTAATTATGATATTGCACATGCAAGTCACCTAAAAGGACAAAGATAGACAAACCATTTGAATCAGATCCAGTAGGCAGTACAACCAAAGTAGTTCAGAATGTCTATTGTGGCTTTATTATTATTATTATTATTATTATTATTATTATTATTATTATTATTACTTAGCTTAATTTAATGTTTCTCAGTTGAGAATGCATATAAATCTTCTATTGGTCTAAAGGAATTTTTAAGCAGTTGCTGCAACTGATATTTTTTGAGAAAATGTAGAGTCCTATTGGAAAGTATTACATGTAATATTACACTTAAGAACATGTTTTTTGTTTGTTTGTTTGTATATATGTAATAAGAATATTAGGTCTCCTGAGTGGCACCACAGAAAAGTGTTTGCCTTATCGTTTGGAAGATCATAATGACAGCATGGCAATGCCACATCCATCCACTGCTGGGAGTCCAAGACTGCAAAATTAGCCATGCTTTCAGGGTGGGAGGGATGACATTAATCTCTCCCCTGTCAATCACAGTGACACTAGGCAGTTGTGTGATCCTGTGAGCTCATGTGTTTAAGAGGGTAGATAGTCCCTCTCCTCTGAGTGTGTTACAGCAGCAGTTTGAGAACAAGTGGTCACGTCACAAGTTTTGAAGGAAACATGTGTTTGACTTCAGCCTCCTGGTTGGTATCAGCTGTGTGAAAGGAAAGCTACATTATATGGCCAAAAGTATGCATCGCACCCATATGTGCTTGTTGAACATCCCATTCCAGATTTAGTCCGAACTTCACTGTTATAATAACCTCTGATTTTCAGGGAAGGCTTTCCACTAGCGTTTGAAATGTGGCTGTGGGGATTTGGCCAGGCACTGATGTTGAACAAGGAGGTCTGGTGCACAGTCAGCATTCCAGTTCAGCAAAACAGGTGTTGACTGAGGTGGAGGCCAGGGCTCTGTGCAGGACACTCAAGTTTTTCCAAATCAAGCTTGGCAAATCATGCCTTCATGGAGCTCACTTTGTGCACAGGGACACTGTCGTGCTGAAACAGGTTTCCAGTGAAGGGAAATTACAAGGCTACACCATACAAAAACATTTGTATATAAATGTGAGCTTCCAAGAACTACATACGGGTGTGATGGTCAGATGTTGTGCAAATCCACCAGCAAGAAATGTATAGGCACCAATCACAAGCAATTGAGACAACTATTTATTGGAATGATTCTTAAGAACTTAGTAACACCTTGAACAGGTCAAAGGAGCTACTGGTTTCAGCTTGCTTACAGAGAATATTTATACACAGATCTTTGCAAAACTTGCTGACAAGTCATATAATCTTGTCAAAAAATAATGTGCTCAGTGAGCAAGGATATTTAAATTTTATGAGAAAAGGAGAAACTACTAAGGACTTAAAAACAGTTTCCATTACAAAATCAAGGCTAGGGTACACAGTCTGGAACATGGATCTGCCTGGAAAATTAGACCTAAGTTTCCTAGTAGTCAGCAATACAGTAATTACAGTGTGTACTCAGTTTGTCTGGGGTATGCTGTTTTAACATCAGACACAGTAATAAAGTAATCATGCGAGTAAATGTGGAAACAATCTGGATAATGCTGATTTCATTGTGATTAAATGTATATAAATGTGAATAAATGTTCAAATGGAAGAAAAGAAAAGACTCAATCATATAAAAACTTATTCACAACAGTACACATACTTTTGTTCAGACAGTGTAATTAGGAAAAATAGGGAGAAAATTGTATAATGAATAAAAATTGAAAATACCTTTTATTCAAAATGATTAGGAAGCATGAGTTTTGATAAGCCTATTTTGGGAAGCTAAAATAGAAACTTTACATGTTGACTTTTTTTTTTTTTGCAATGGGACACACCTCTTAATTATTGAATTCAGGTGTTTCAATCAGACCTATTGCCACAGGTCTATAAAATCAAGCACCTGGCCATGCCGTCTCCATTGGTATTGAAGAACTTGACTGGTCTGCACAGAGCCCTGACCTCAACCCCATCGAACTTTTGGATGAACTGGAATGAAGATTGCGAGCCAGGCCATCTCGTCCAATATCAGTGCCTGACCTCATAAACACTCTACAGAACGAATCGGCACAAATTCCCACAGAAACAGCCCATCTTGTGGAAAGCATTCCAAGAACAGTGGAAGCTGTTATAGCCTCAAAGAGGGGACCAACTCCATATTAAAATCTATGTATTTGAATGCAATGTCATTAAAGTCCCTGTTGGTGTAATGGTCAGACACCCCAATACTTTTGTTCATATTGTATATATAAATAGGGCACTAGGGCTACAATATGAAGCCATTTGTAATTAACGACATTACTTTCTATTGATATGCACTATAAGGGGTATGAAAGCAGTGCACAAATGGAAAGCCATTTAAGCCTAATGGTGTGACGTCCTTGTTTAAGATCTTATTCCACCTAATGGACCATTTCCTACCATCTACAGCCAGCGATTGATTTGTAGCACTCTTATCCTATTGAAAGAAAAATGAAAGAGTTTATATTTGGAGTCAGGATCCTCTTCACTCATTTTAGCACTATTACCTCATAAACATATCAAAGTCATGGAGACATCGCTGCTGTAATGGAGCAACAACATGTAAAGACAAGTGAAATTCATGTTCTTAGGTCATTATGAGGATGTCTCACCGCTGAAATTGGTGCTGATGATGTAAGGAATGACACCATCCGGCCAAATTCTCTCAGTCTTCGCAGTAGCAGCTCTCTTCCTACGAGAAATCTTTACACTGTCCCAAAATTCACTGCTCCGTCGGCTCTTATTGGATGCGGGAACCATTTCTTCGTTTCTGTTAGCTGATCGATTAAAAAATGGATATGAAAGGAAGGAAGAACACACTGAACTGCTTTTGGACAACAAGAGCACAAATGCTGGTTAGTCAAACGCAACATACTGTAGTCTACACACATACACACCTGTGACAGTGTTATTAGTGTGTGAGGTAGTGTGTGGAAGGTCCTTCCCAGTCCAGTCTCGTCTAAAGTAGCGAAGCTCATCCATGTCCAGAGCGATGTCTCCCAGAAATGCCACTGAAACACAACCACAGCACCAGCTAATGATAGAAACAAGCTAAAAGTGCTATTTTCTCACTTAAAAAACAATTCATTTTGCATGTAAATGGTTTCTTAGTGTGATCACAACACAGACCATTACTCTTAGACTGCACAGGAAGCATAAGTGACAGCATTTAACATATTTAAAGGACTAAAATTGTGGTCTTCTCTGGGGGGGGGTCATAGTGCTTGGTCATGATGTAGTAATCTGTGTAAAGTCAATGCCTGTTGCCATTAACAGCTTACGTCCATTGTAAAGTAATTATAGAGTTCTGAGTTTGGTCATTTGCTTTAATTACTTAAGGTTACTAATAATAATAGTGCAATAGCTCTAGTAGAGCATTTTGTGAAAGTTAGAAAGAAACCAGGCCTCAGTCTAGTTCAAAAGAAAAGAAGTAAATATAATTGCTTTTATCCTTCCAATTGCTGACTATAACACATTTGGTGCATGTGACAGCCCTCACATCTGCCCCCTGTTTTTTCCAGTTTCTCCTTTTATTTCTGAGTCCAGTTTTGTAATTCTCTGTCTTTCTTTTCCTCCGTCTCTATGTGTAGCTATCTCTCTCTTTGCCTCTACATCTATCTCTATTATAATTATAATTATAATCGTCTATTTCTGATTTCCTATATCTCTCTCAGTTTAGATTATCACAAAATACTAATCCGCTTATTAATAATAATTAATATTATTAGTGGGACCATGCAAATCAGTTTATTAATTAGTGAAAATCTTTTAATAAATAAAAGTATGAACCAATTTAAAATTTGTTCATTAATCAGAATAAATCAGTTAAAAAATCACTTAAAAAATAAAAACATTATTCGTTTATAACCGGTAAAATTATTATTTATAATTTATTTAAGTAAAATGATTTCAGATGTTCAGAGTGGATTTTCTTTTTTTCACTTCCTTTAATCAGATATAACCAGCAGCTCCTAATGAAGACCCAAGATAATAACTATAATAATGATGCGGTCACATGACAAACTCCTTCATATTTTGTCAACTACTTTGAAAAATATCTTTTTAATAATAATTTCACATTATTATTTATGATCTATGATCCAGGATGTTGCTGCATTGTTGCAGATTGGTTGAGCATTGCGGAATATTGATGGCATCGAAAATTGTGATTCACTACTTAGTAAAGAGGCTTATGGGAAGTGTAGCTACGGGAGAATCTGTATACCTGTACACATCCAATCAGAGTAGAGTCAGTCCATCACAAATCAGACACAATTACATGAGTCTCTCTCTCTCTCTCTTTCACACACACACACACACACACACACACACACACACACACCTTACTATTCTTGCCCTGATATAGTTAGTAATACAGCTAATTAGTGCTATACCTAAACCTCAAACACACACAGACACACACACACACACACACACCCCATACACACAGAGAGAGTGTGTTTAATTAAAGCACTGAAATTTGAAATCCTGCTGCTAAGGGCTTTAGAAAACCCACCAGAGGCTCCACTATAACTGCAAGAGTAAAGCAGGAGGGCTGCACCATTTCAAATCTCTAGATGTTTTAAGAGATTAAATTCTTTTTTTGGCTATATTCACATCATTCAGCTCTGAGGCAATGAAACACTGCACTTCGGTCTGTTTAAATGCTGTTGAAGCGAATCAGCTGGGAAATAACACAAACACAGACATGCTCATGTGGAATGAAATGAATAGTAACTACAGCACTGTCGAATGCAGCAGTTTAAAATGTCTGTCACGAAACTATTTCAACACAGCAATTAGAATCACAGATGCTTTTTTTTTCAGCATGACCTGCTGACAAATCCAGTTTGGTCTGACTTTCTACTAGCTGCCAAAACACAGCCTGAACTGGTCAAACTGGTAGTCCATACGTTTATTTTCCAGCTTCCTTATTGTTTGATCAATAATGTTGGAGACTTTGTTACTGCTGTAGTGTTGTTTTGTTTTCTTAAACATTCTACTACTGTACATATGGAAATGTAGATATGGAGTCTTATTGATATGGAGACATGGAATAAATAACACAACGTGGATAAATGTGTCCTCAGGGAATAATACACATCATGGTACTTATTCAATTAATTCAATTCAATTTTATTTGCATAACGCCTTTTACAATGGACATTGTCAGAAAGCACCTTCACGCTACATATAAGTTCTGCATATAAATTTTAAACATATAAATATATAGATGTATCCCTAATGAGCAAGCCTGTGGCAAGGGTGGCAAAGAAAAACTCCCTGAAACAACATGAGGAAAAAACATTGAGAGAAACCAGACTTAAAAGGGAATCCATTCTCATTTAGGTGACACCAGACTGTGGGATTACAAATGACTCGCTTCTATAACTGCGTGTTCTATGGTCAAAAGTGCAATTGTGAAATCTGGAAATTTGCTTTGGTTTTAACATAAAGTCCATTTTGGTGATGTTTTTTGATGTTCAGTGATTTTTGTTGAGACCATTAAAAGCTTAATGTTTTGCCTCTTTTTTTTTTCTTTTTTTTTACCCAGGAGTGTATAGCATCTAGTAAGGAAGTTGCAAACCCAGTTTCATTGTACTTGTCCAATGACAATAAAAATGTTTGATTAAATTTTATTCTATTCTTTTTATCTATTCTAGATTGTGAAAAATGATTGTACTTACTGTAGTGTTGCACTACCTTGTGTGTTACTTGTCTAGTCTCTGAAGAAGGCATTCAAGTAGGAATTTCATTGTACTCTGTACACTGTACGTTGTACATATGACAATAAAACTTAGAATCCTTTTAAGCCTTTGAATCCTATTCATTGTAGAATTAGTAGCAGTAATTCAGAAACTGCTTTCTTTCTACCAGGCAAAGATGGTCTGCCAGTTTGACTGTCTCGGTTTGTTTTGGCAGCAAGATTGAGATAAATTTTTAAGCACCATAAGAGGTCTTTTTTTTTCTCGCACAAGAGCTGCACTCGTCTGTACATTCGGAAAACAAAAAGAAGACTAGCTAATGGTTTTGTTGAGATTTCTACCATAAGAGTTTCTTCTTCGCAGTGGCAAAGCACTTCAACATTAATGGATCTAAGAACAAAGACATATGTTGGTAACGTTGCTAGTTGTTGCTATGGAAACAGTGAAGCGATGAATGAAGCAATGTGTCTGCCGTGCTTCCGGGAAGATTTCATGCGAACAGCTCACTAGTTTGGTATTCACCACTTAGAAGTTTACCGGTTGTGATGTAACGTTGCTGTTGTTCAATATTTTTTATGTTGTTTAATATCTTTCTAGCCCAAGGCCAAAGATTTCAGGCTCTCAGAAAGTCTGACAAGATGGCTTGTTAGTAGTAATGGACGAGCTTTGAAGAAAAGCTTTAATGGAGATCATTATATTCCTCATTTGTGCTGAAGAAAATTGATTTTTGTGAGATGAAAATGATGTGTAAAACTTCCTGCAGTTCTTTGTACAGACATCAATTCAATAACACAGTGTGAGCAAAATCATTTTCACACAGACAGATATGTGTGTTTTTCCTGTAAATGGAGGTTAGTGACTGTTCAGTGGATTAGCATGGCTTAACACAGCAGGGTAAATTCCATACTCAATTTATTAGATGCATGAATAAATGCCTAAGCGGGATGTGTGTGTGTGTGTACTGAATATGTGTGTGCTGCATATGAGTTCTTGAAGTTGATTGATCAGAAGGTTATGATTAATTTTCTACATTACAGCAGCTCTGACAGTCAACAAATCACAGGTTTATATTAATGTGCTAGTGCTAATACAGTACAGTTTCTGTTCTAACAGATCATTCACAGAAACATTTGTTGTGTATGATCCACATAATATGAGACAAATAATAAACGGATTTACAAAGGAGAAGAAAAATGTATAATTGTGCATATGGTGATGTTTTCTTTTCATATTTAATATTTCTTATTTTAGCTACATGACTACTTTACGTAACATGATAAGCATGGCATGTTTTGTTTTTTTGTCTTAAAGGGGCACTATGCAGGATTTACGGGGCTCTATTAGCAGAAATTTAATATAGTATTCATAAGTATGTTTTCATTAGTTTATAATTACCTGTAACTGCAAATCAATGTATTTTCATAAGCTTAGAACGAGCCTTTTATATGTACGTAGCGAGCAGGTCCACCTCTATGGAGCTGCCATGTTGTGCCAATACAGTAGCCCAGAATGGACAAACCTCTAGAGAGCGCCTTCTACATTTCAGGCTTTTACAAGTGGCAGCATGAATCCATAAGGAAGAAGAAAAAAAAGAGGAATCAGTGTTTGCTGGCGCTGGCTAACAAATTTGAGAACCCACATTTTGGAGGATGAAAAATTATGAAAAAGTTTTAAGAAAAATGGAGGATCATGCTTATTATTTAGCACAGAAAATGCAAGGGAGTGTGAATGTTAGTACTTGGAAGTATGGTACAGGCACCTGATGTAATGTACAGGCTACTGAACATTTTAATACACTCTTGGAGAGGGCAGTGTAAGGGAGGGGCATTCATTTGGTTGAATCCATCATAGTGGACCTTTGGTAACGTGGTGACGTTAAGTGTTCTTAAACTGTAGGGGATAAAACCAAAATATATAGATATTTAAAACTGTTGCACTTTAATGTAATTGCCACAGTGCGTCCATTTAAAATCGAAAATCAAAGTTCAATGTCTGCATTTTATGTATGTGTTATAAAATGACTGAACAACTAAAAAAAAGCAGGTAATAATCAAATAATCTTCAGTAAAAGATACATAAACTATATGTTATATGTTATATGACTTAGCAATTTAAAGGCAATAAAAGTGTCAGGAATAGCAAGATTGTATTATTGTTCTAGGCTGAAGCCAAATTGGGCAAGCAATCATGCAATCTGGAGAAAATAACAGGTGCTGAGAATGCCGTGTGCGTAAACAGTCACTCTACACACTCCATGCAGATGGGCTTTGAAGGATATGCATGTAACCCTCATTCGCACTGAACTGTGTGTAAGGTTGTAAATAAAACAGAATAAGGTTTTCGATTTGGGAATACAGACAGACTGAGGCCTCCATATTTTACTGTACCTACATGTGTGAACCACATAAAGCTAATTTCTGCCAGATTATCCAGAAAATCCATCCTAATGTTACTGGCAGTGTGTGTTCACGGACAAAAAATGGCTTTTGCACAAATTTTGATAACTGGCTGCATGGAAGCTATATGGATAGGGAGCTAGTGCAACTGCTGTATGGCTATGTAGCTACATTAACCTTTTCCTATGAAACCTCAATGTTTCAAATGTTTTTTAATAGAAATGGCTAACAGTTTGTATTTGTGCATATGTTCAGAATACGGTGTGGTGAAGTTAACCGGTCTCTTCCAGCTGAAGCTGTCAGTCAAGTGTAGCCACGCCTTCTTATTTTATAATAGTAATGTTTTAAAAACTAATTTCTGGGGAAAATATATAAATGTGCAGATATCAGCATAGAGTAAAATAACTGTTTGAATTAGACACTGTAGATGAAAAGACAGTTTAGATGATAAAAGTGACATGGGAAATAAGCTGTTGTGACACTGAAACACATGAGGGTGGGCGTGGCTAAAATTGTACTGCACTTGTAGTTCACTTTTTAGAGCTGATGGACTGTCCATTTTCTACACAGTTGATGGACATGCTGTTCCACACAATTAAATGTAACTATGAAAGGTTAAAAAAGTGCAATGTACCATTCGTTAATAAAGTTACGCAGGCCGTATCACATCACTCTGGCATGGATTATACGGATTATATACTATAGTGACATATATTCAAGTTCGATTTGGCAGAATAAATTGAAAATAAGCTCTCCTCTCGTCCTGAAGTCATCTTACAGGGACGTCTGTTTTTCTTCCTCTTTCTCTCTCTCTCGTTCATTTTCACTTTCAAAGTAAAATCTGCACAAAGAATCCCCTTCAGCCTCTATAGTTCAGAAAGGCCACATCAAGTGTTGAATTCTTTTCAACAGTTCAGTTTGGAATCTTATTTTGATCCTGAGTTCAGGTTACTGTGTGCTATTAATTGCATGTTCTTCCTTATGGGTTCTCTCTGGGTTCTCCAGTTTCCTCCCACCTCCCAGAAACATGCACAAAGGTGGATTGGCCACTGAATTAAATGAGAACGTGAACATGTGTGTGCATGCTGCCCTGTTCCTGCCTCACACACGGTATTCCTGATATAGCCTCCACATCCACTGTGACCCTGAACAGGATAAAGTGCTTACTGAAGATGAATGATGAAAATATTATATTGTGCTATGCTATGCATGAGTACTTGTATTTGAATGGATATGTTTTAGGATTTTCTTCTGCCTACAAATCTGAACCAGTGGCCATCAATAATCAAAAATGTTATATGCTATTGCTGTCATTGAACATAACAAGTTGGGGGCAAAAACAGGCTATAATATATGAAGCTCTATCTAAACACTGGAAAAGAGTGGGGGGTTTTCATCCATTGTGGTGTCAGCTTAATGAATATGATGAAGAAAAAAAAATTTCAGAGTAATATAGATTAGTAGCATTCCCAAGGGAGACACTTCAACTGTGAAGAAGAAACACCATTTAAAGCATGTGTATGTAAATATGAATATATATGATTGATTTACCTGCCTTGCATGGATCCTTGTAGTTGACTGCATCTGTTTCAGGATCATATTTAACTTCCAAACCTAAGCCGATGGCCATCAATAAATAAGAATGCAGGAGCAAAAATGTCCACTGGGACTTCATGATGAGTTTTGACCGCATGTGCAAAGCAATAGATTAGAACACAAGCTTAGCTCTCTCTCTCTGGGTCTTTATTCTGGACCAGTGAGTCACTAAAACACACCCGGGCAGTGAGCCATACTCAGAGACTGCAAGCTTTCCAGGCGCTCTCTCGCTCTCTCTCTCTCTGTCTCTCTTGCTCTCGCTCTCTCGCTCTCTCGCTCTCTCTCTCTCTCTCTCTCTCACACACACTCACACACACACACACACACACACACGCACACACACACACACACACACACACACACACACACACACACACACACACAC
>JAQQZR010000009.1:16588602-16603555 GCA_030068235.1 Notoglanidium macrostoma
TTCTACACACACACACACACACACACACACACACACACACACACACACACACACACACACATACACAAAACAACACACAGCTGACACCTGTAAAGTACATGCTGAGTTTGATATTTTAAGTTGTGTCTTAAAGGCGTCAGGCATTCGCATGTGTCTATAAGTAGTGTCTATATTTCGGACTGCATGTGTTGTTTCCATTGGATGCATGACCTGACTTCACATGTACACAAATCATTTAACACTAGCTGCCTTCTAACTACGCCTGAAGACATACTGCTACACCAAGCACTTAAATGAACACTAATTAAACTATTCTCTTATATTCTGACCTATTTGTACTAGCATCCGAATAATATTTTTGTTGTTGTTGTTATTGTTTTTTTTCTCATTTTTCTCTCCAATTTGTTCACTTGCCAATTCCCAAACATCTGTCAAGCCTAACTTGTGTTTCCTCTTATACATGAGATACTGCATCTTTTCGAATTGTTGCAGGGCTTGCAGGGCTAACACAGACACAAACAACTGTTCACACTCATATTCAAGCCTATGAGCAATTTAGAGTAGACATTTGACCTGCATGTCTTTGGACTGTAGGAGGAAACCAAAATATCCTGGAGAAAGCCCACACAGGCACAAGGAAAAACTCCACATTTGGCTAGCAGGTTCGAACCTAGAACCTTTTTGCTGTTAGGTGACATGGCTAACCACTGTGATGCCCTCTGATGCACATGTTCAGTAAATTATATCTGCTACTGTTTGAATTCAATGATCTATCAGTAAGCAAATAACTTGACCGAGAGATACAAAATCATGTTGTTTGTATTAGATAGAAAAAGATATGGTATTACGCCATATATATGGCCTTTGCTGACCCCATGAGCCACATAGTGTTTATCAAGGAAACAGAGATTCAACAGTTATGGTTTAATGCACTATGATTCACTGTTGTTAAAAGTGTAATGCATGAAAAATATAATCTTGTCACATGCATTTAGTTTTTTAGTTCGCCAAAAGTTGGATAGCTTTCAGTGGTAAGTGTGCATTATGACTGCAGTAAATAATGATATAATTATACAATTACAACCTATTATGTTATTATATTATCTAGCACCGTTTTTCCCATGGAATGAGTCAACGTGAGCTACGTGTAGTCTATAGCAGGGGAAGAAAGAAAAACTACACATCCCATCATGCATTTTACTCCACGTAGCAAAGCCAATCAGGAGGGTTTTCCTTTCGCTTTGAGCACTGTTGCCAGATAATGCATAATCATTATTGTAATGACAGTTAAATTGAGTGATATTTAAGAGTCCTGATCTATAGAATGCATATTATTTGCTTGTCTTTGTTTACTTGGCTATATTTTGCAGTTCTATCCGAGGTACATGAGAAATTAATATTCCAGGATGACTAGGTTTTAATCTGCAATCCATTCATTTAATTCACTGTCAATGATTCATTTAATTAGACAGCCCTGATTGATTCAATCATCATATTCAGTGCATACTGGATCAACTCTAATCAGTGCAAATAGGAAATTTTGGTTGATTGACTCCTTGATTAGCAAGAACAATCCAATCTGGCACTCCTGACAAATCCTTTATGTGATCAATTTAATGATCAAATTTGTCAACTGTATCCTGAGTTGTCCAGGGTGATAAGATAAGTGTTTGTCGATTACTTACATCTTTCAAACTTTATAGTGCTAACCCAATCTGACATCCATGTTCAGGTAAATTATGTTGATTGATCAGGGTTTGGGGATTGGGGATTGATCATAAAATAATAAAATTATTATTTAATAAATTATTCAATAAATTTAAATGAAATAAATAATAATAATAATAATAATAATAATAATAATTATTATTATTATTATTATTATTAATCCATTATCTATAATCAAGAAGGGAATTAAGAAAAAAGACCTTAAAATGATTAGAAAGACCACATGTGTGAAAGACATGAAAGATGCCTGTCCTGTCATACACATTTTCAACATTTTGTTATTTGTGATAATAAAAAAAAAAACACATTTATAACACTCTTGTCAATTGTACTCATTTCAGAGTAAGGTTCAGCATCATCTTGCCTCCTCAAACACATATCTGACACACATCTATTCCAACCGCTATCTATATCACTTATCCATTAAGGGTTGCAGGGAAGCTGGAGCCAATCCCAGCTGACCTCAGGTGAGAGGCGAGGTACACCCTGGGCAGGTGTCCAATCTATCACAGGGCTAACACAGAGACGAACAACCATTCACTCTCACATTTACACCTATGTGCAATTTAAAGCAGCAATTTGAGCTAATCTGTGTGTCTTTGGACTGTGGGAGGAAACCAGAGCACCTGGAGGAAACCCATGTAGGCACGGGGAGAACATGCAAACTCCACACAGAAAGACCCCAGACAGCCAGCAGGTCCCACACGCAGAATTGCTGTGATCTGGCAACGCTGACTAATCAATACGATCAATGCAATATGAATGCTCTGATCACTGCAATGCTGAAGCTCAAGATAAATGTTTTTTTTTTTTTTAACCCGGACACCCTGAATATTTGAAAATTTGATTAGATTATTATAATTTTTTTTAAATCTGGAAACCTTGATTCATCAGATTTGGAAATCATCATGAAACCAATCTGGCATCTTTTGCATGAACAGGTCTGGGGGGAAAAAATGTTATTGGATTTTTGTCATTGTCTTTTGATATGACAGTCTGTCTTGGTCCAATCTGAGAGCTAAATTAAACTAACTGATCAGGATAAGTGGATCGAACTGATCAGGTTGCCAGATTGGCACTGATCAGCTTGGACTGACAGAGTCTCTGGACTGGTCCAACCAGAGCTGCAAGATTAGACTGGTCATTTTGACTGATGCTTTTGATCTGTCACACAGAGCAGTCAGATATATTTTTAATTAGACATGTTATTATTGACGCTGTGAGCTGTGATCGAACAAAACTGGATTCATTAACATGTCTAATGACTACAGGAATTTGTTTTTTGCCATTTATTTTGATCTGACTATCCGGTTTTGGTCCAATCTGGCAACCGGGGCGCTTCGAGCAGAGGGGCTTTTGTTGCATCCAGAGGGAGAGAGCGAGCAAAGGCTTGAATCAAATCTATGGGAGTCCAATCTGCCCTGATCTGCACTAAAACATCGGGCCTCTCCCGATCAAGCCTCGCCTGAGCGGAGCTCCGTCTCTCTGCAGCTGCTCTGCTCAAAGCCTTTGTGTAGATCGCTTTAGATTTATGATCTCTGCACCCGGAATCAGATTATTTGCTGTATTTGTTTAGAATGGGAAACGCTGAAGGTACCGACATTTTTTATTCTGCTGTTGTTTTGCCTCGTTGTTTGCTCGCATGGCGTCAAAATGAACCCTGCATGCTTTGCGCTTGCTTTTTGTTTTGTTTTTTTTGGGCGAATAATAAAAACACACCATGTCGGTTTCCCACCTCTGATTTTCCGTCTGAAATAACGGCCACTTGTCGGAAAGGTTACAAACGTAAACGGGCCAGTTTGATTTAAAGGGCAGCCATGTTGGCGCTTAGGTTTCGCATACATGTTATTCTATGCGATTTTATAGCAAAACGAAACGTTTTAACTACACAACCACTCTTTCCATTACTGACCTGACTTCAAACGGAAAATATGACTTGGTCAGATTTACACACGTTTAGTATCTTTACTAAACCCATTTCATATCACAGCGAGGTTTATTTTTTTTTTATGGCTAAAGCCAACATGCTATCATCATACCATCCTCAATGTGTAGATAAAATTGTTGTTAACTAAACATTTGAAAGTCCTATCGCTTTGTAAACAGTGTAACCATGATTATATCTAGGTTGAAAAGTGTTTGTGGTATAACTCGTTATTACATTTTTTTTTGTAATATAGTAAATATTTAACAGGCTAGCGTTAGCCTTGACAGCAAACAATGTTTCGTTTAAGTTAGCGGTCATATTTCAGATGATATAACAGCTCGAAACACTGTTTAAGAGAATACAAATTTAGCAACACTGCTTTAGTAGATACATTTCTAAAAAAAAAAAAAAAAAAAAAAAAGATAATATTTAAGTTAATTAGTAACAACGCCTCGGATTATAAGTGTACAAGCAATAAAGTTTTAGGGAATGCAATTTTAGTAACAACACTGAGGTGAACTAGATCTCAGCTAATGTGCTACAGTGTTTACCTCAGAGTGCTTTGCTTTATTTCAGTTCAATACTTTGTAGCACCAGACAGTGAAATGAAGCCACAACATCCTATTTTAAGCTTATTTAGTACTCCTTTGCAAAGATTTGACTTCACTTTCTTAACTAATGAAAGAAAAATATATATTTTTTGGATAATTCAGGCAAATTTTGGTCCATTCATGCAGCTCCGTAGTCTGTTACACTCATCAACTGTTCATAAAAACCACACACACGTCCTCTCATCATGTTTTCCTGAATATTTCCAACTGATATTTAAATGTTCTTGTCACCTTGAACATGAAGCAGTGTAGTACATAAACAGATCAGGATGATGGAGTGCAGTTATTAAACAGGAAAGTGTTGATGTGACGCGTTAATCAGCACTGTACACTGTAACTGTGGACATACAGGACTGCAGATGGTGAAATCTACACTATCACGAAAGTGGTTTGACCCTAACAGTGCTTCTGCTGAAATACTAGAATATTTATATTTAAAGGAGCAGTTCAGGTGCAAATCCCAGGAACAAAATGTTCCCTTACGCCAAAATCTATGGAAAGCTCATAGCTTCCTAAACTGCATGCATAAATCATCACACGGCTCACTTAAACACCTTTATCAAAATAACGATAAGTCAAAAATTAACGTACTGTTGCTATTCTTATGTCTTGTATCATTAATATTTAGCTTTCAACTGGACATATGTGTAATTGGACTGTAATTACCTTTTCGAGTAAAGCTTTAAAGATACAGTACATAGTAAAGGTATGCTTGATGGTACCACCATAGTGATAAGGAATGGTATAAGTTAGTGGCGCTTTTCTGAAAGTGTACGTTTCATACTGGAACTGAATTATCATCTCAATCATTTCTTATGTTCAGTTCGAATATTAAAGTTCGGAAATGCAAAAACAAATTCAACGACAGAAACATTCGACGGAGCTGCCGTTATTTGTCACATAAACATTACGACACAGCGAAATTCTTTTCATATCCCAGCTTGTTAGGAAGCTGGGGTCAGAACTCTAGGTCAACCATGATACAGTGCCCATGGACCATGGACCAGGGAGTGTTCCTTGCTCAAGTGCACATAATGGCAGTTTGCTAGTGCTGGGGCTGGGGCTTGGGCTTGAACCCCAACCTTCTGCCCAGTAACCCAGAGCCTTAATCATGGAGTCATCACTGCTCCAAGTGTTTGATGATTTCGACATTCAGTTTGCGTGATATTAACTGGAAGCTATAAACTTAACATACTTGTTAGCTTTATTAGAATCAGAGCTGCAGTTCAGAATTAAAGAAATGAACATTTCTTGGCTGAATGACTACATTTGGGTTAAATGGGGCAGTGTGTACATTTCCTTTTTGGCCGGATGGTTCCAAAATACAAAATGTGTATACCTATATTTCATTTTTTTTGCCCTTGTTTTCTAAAGGGACAACATGCTAAGGAGGAACACCTTGTGTTGTACCTGTACTGTCATCACAGATTTGGAATGAGATGTTTGTGGTGGCCAAGTTGGGTTGTAAAAGAGTGGTTGTTCTGGCAATTCAGTAAGATGTACAGCATGGTGATCTGGGAAGTGGTAGCTCAGTGGTTGAGACATTGAGCTTCTGATTGGAAGATCATGAGTTCAAATAACAGCACTATCACAGCTGGGTCCTTTTGCAAAGCCCTTAAATCTCAACTGCATAGTTGTATAAATGAGATGATTGTAACCCGCTTTGGAGAAGGGCATCTGCCAAATACTGCAAATGTAAATTTGACATTCCCTTCTAGTCCAAAATTTTGTATCTAAATGTTTCTTCTACAACCTTTCAGTTACTAGATATTCAAGTGCATGTGCTGCATTCTGTTCAACTCCGAGGAAAGGAAATATCTAAACACCTTGTATGAAAAGTGCAACCACTAGTAACCATTTGGCTTGAGGCAATTTTAATGTATTTAAATGCAATGATTCATGAAACTGTGCCTTCACTTAGTATGCTTAGCATCTGTAGCTTTTTAACGTTGATCCACAGTGCTTCGGGATTCTTTAATAACCATCCATATCAATGAGTAAATGTCATGCACGCCAGCTTGCTTGTACATTTGCAAAACAAACACCAACTTCTCTATCTCGGTCTTTTTTTAAAAAACATTTTTAAAGCTCCAAGCACAGAAACACTTGTTGGGAATATCAAGTAGGAACCCCACATGTCCAACTTTGTTTGGAACCGCGCATTGGTGTAAGACAAATGTTAGAGCAGGAAATTCATCCAGCAGGTAGCCTCCGTTCTCAGGTCATATGGACAGTACTCTAAACATTGCTGTGTCTGAGGCCTGACGATATATTGTCTGGTATTTATCAGAATATTTACTGTATGTAAATGCAATATGCAAATAAGTATTTTTATTGTGTTCTATGAAAGGTTCCAGATTCAACTCATCGGTTCATTCTCATGAGTGAGTTGGACCAGCTGTGTTCAGGTGAAATCTGTATGACAGCACTGTGTTCATTCATTGTGTGTGTGTGTTGTGTTTAAGTTTCCATGATAAGAATGTTTCATTTGCAAACTATGCGCATATGCCTGCAGTTGTTCCAACCTTCTGGGGACTCTTTGAAGAGAGGACGCTCACAGTGGCTATATGAAACGTTTCGAACTGAAGTGTTGCTTTAAAGGGAAGAGAAGGATTGATGGGCTTCTTTATACCTTTAAAAATGATGTACTGTTGTAAAAAAAAAATCACTTTTTCAGTGCCTGCCAACCCACAAACTCTGAAATAAGTCAATCCAGTCAGTTTCTTTTGGGCTGCCTATTTCAGAAAACATGCTTCAACAAGCCATTCAGATTTGGTTCCCATTTCTATGTCACAAGGGGAGCTCATTATAATTATACTGCTCCTTCCCATATAAGTATCTGCACTCATGCCTTGAGAAGTGTCATAAATATTTATGAGGGACGTGCTACCTGATTAGCTGGATTAAATCAATTAAAGGAACAGGCTCTCAAACCGGTCTTTCCGACCAAGGCTGTTTAAACAGGGTGAGAAGAGTGCTGTGGTGCGTTATCCTTGTGGTATTTTGTCACTGACGTTTCATTAAGACCTCAGGTAACTGTGTCAACTTGTGTAAAAGGGGTATAATATGTCACCTTTTGGGTTTATACAAACAGAAAAATGACAGCAAAAGTTGAGTTTAACTGTAAATGGACGGCAGGTTCTTTTGCAAATGCTGCCAGGACAAAATAGTTGCATCCATTACAGTTTCAAATGATGCTTACCTGAATGAATGAAGTATAAAAGTAGATTGTCTGTCATTGGCCAGACTTTGAGGTTACTTTTCTGTCCTTCATGTCCATGGTGAACACAACAGTGACTCTGCCACTTTCTACGGTGATGACCAGATCTGTTTGTGACTGTGTGTAAACACCGATGGGACACTTTGACTGTCCTGCACAATCACCTGACCTCAGCCCTGTAGAAAACTTGTGATTATTTGGACCAACAGGTGAAACAGTGAAATAGGACTCAAACTCAAGCTGAACTGCAGCTAGTTAGTGGACATGAGCTAAAACCGTCATGTCACTGGATTGGTGCAGTTATTTTTGAGGTGATTACAGTCATAACCAAGTAATAGGAAAGAAATGGCACCTGCTTTCTTCTAAGATTGATGCTTTTTCAGGCCAGGCAAAGTGTTACATAGTCACACACTGATCTGTCACTATGCACTTCAATTGAGATCCTGGAACATGGGAGTGTCAGTGTTGTGTTCTGCTTTGACACACAAAAGACGACCTCGGAGTCTCAGGTTTTTTAGCCATGTAACACTTTAGTAAGTTTAGGAGTGCAACCCATGTATTGATTGTACAGTAAGGTGCTGTAATCTTTTGTCAGAGAGCTTATTGTAATTGTCTCCTCCATTACACTTGGTCATTCACCTCATGTTCATGTGAATGAAGTGTTTTACTCGAACCAGACATTACCGCCTCAGTAAAGTTCAGGCTGAGTGAACTGTAACTCGAGGATGACCCACTTGGCAGCGTAGGGAAGTTTTTATCACTTGTAGCTGGAGACATGCTACAATGTCGTCAAGCACAAATCAGTGCTTGCAATGGGAAAATAATCAACAATATGGAGGTGTGATAGAGATACTGTTAGCATCTCTAAGTTGATGTACAACAAGCAGGTTATTTTTGAGAAATAAACCCTGACAGGGTGATGCAGGACTCCAACACAAAGCGGAGAGGTCTAGAATCACCTTGAAGGGATTTATTTTTAGTTATAATTTTAAATTGCTTGTAATTGACCAATCAGAAACAAGTATTCAACAAAGCCATGTAATAATCTCCAGTGGCAAGATGTCAAGAAGTGTTTTGTTCCTGCTATACCACAGCAATGTGTCAATAGTAATGTGTTGGAATGTCCATGAAACTAGTTCCTGGTCTCACTTTATAGCAGCTATGAACAATCGTTCCCTCACCAACTTCTCTTTTTCTCTCTCTCGAGGTGAATAAGACAAAAAAAAAATAAAAAATCATCTGGTCATGTTACTGAGGAACCACAAAGCCTTCTGTCCTGAAGCCTGATGTATTACAACAAACAAAACTTACAGTTACAGTTTTACCTCTGACTGTTACATAATGCTGACACTGGTGACTCGTAAATACAATAAACGTCTTAGAGAGGGCATCATATGAAATGTTACGTGTTTATGTAGCGCTTCGGCACAAATTACTATAGAAACGATAATGTATTAGAGCGAGCAGATTAATGTAAAACTTGCTTGATTATGTGAGAAAATGAATGAACACTTTCTGACCAATCAGAATGAAGAAATTGTCAGCACTGCAAAAATGAAGCACATCTTGTATCATCATCACTGACTGTAACATGTTATGTCTTATATTTTCTGTGTTATTTTTACATTCCCTCTCAGACCCTGTACGAAAAAGGGAAACCTAAGGATGCTGGAGCAGAACAATGGATTTCTCCTTCTCTTTCATGCAAGGGATCATGGGAAACACAATCCAGCAACCGCCTCAGCTCATTGACTCAGCTAACATCAGACAGGAGGACGTGTACGATGCCATCAGCGACCCCGGGGATGAGGGAGGCCCCTCCGCCTACGATTCGCCCCTCGATCCGGGGTTCTCCTACCCTCCGGATGACCTAGGAGTTGTCGCCAACGGTTACCAGGCCGGAATCGGCGGCTATGAGCAGCAGGCCAAGTTTGCGCTGTACTCGCAGTTCCCTAACGGCTCGGCTAACGGCTATGGCGCCATCCGCAACTATCACGCCGATCACGGGTTGATCTTAGGGGAAGGAACAGTGCTGAGGTCACCTGTCGTTCAGGAAAAAGCATCATCTCACATCTCTTCCCCTCCTCTTCCTCCCCCTCATTCCCATCTTCATCATCATCCTCATTCTCATCCTCAACATCAATCGCAGCAGCATCATCAACCTAATCCTCAACTTTTACCTCATCACCCTCCTCCTCCTCCTCCGCCCCCTCCTCCTCCACCTCCATCTTCCTCCTCTTCACATCATTTGCAGCCGGTTTACCCCCCTCCTCCCCTCGTCCTACCGTCCTCTCCACCTCCCCTTCCTGCCGTTATTCAGGACGCAGCCTCTGAGCCCGTCGCCCAGAAGAAGACGAACTCCCCGGAAATCAAGATTAAGATCATAAAGACGTATCAGAACGGACGCGAGCTGTTCGAGTCGTCGCTGTGCGGAGACCTGCTGCACGAGTTCCAGGAGTCGACCACGAGGAACGAGCCTAAGAAGGAGAAGAGAAAAAAGAAAAATAGCCGACATGGTGCCTTCCCTGAACAGGAAGTGAAGCTCAGTGATGGTCAGGCTGTGATACAAGAGCAGGAACCGACCCTGAGTGTCAAGAGCCCCAAAACCGAACCCAAGGAGGTCGGGGTGAGTGATATTTGAAGAATTCAGTCCGGAAAAAACTGCGGTCTGTTTTAGGAAGAAATGTTTATTTATGGCAAATGTTAATGGTTCGAATTAGAGAGAAATCGTGAAAAAGTAGAGAAAGGAAACTCCCTCTGGGTATTATTTTTTTTGGAGTTTCACCAAAATCGCAAATGGCGTGTATGTAAAGAAGAATTTAGGAAGTATCTGAGGTGTATTTCAGTGATAAATATAGAAGTCGCAGCGCAGTACACAAAGGTTTACAGAGAAGCAGAATGTTTCTGAGGAAAGTCCTGAATCAGGTGGTGTCTCTTTGTTTGCATCCAAAGGTGGCCATTTAACAAATGTAATATCCTTTAGAGGTGTGTGTAGGAACATTTTTATTTATTTTTTTGGTTTGTTTTTTCAATCCTACTTCTGCTTTTAGTTATTATTATGTATTTGTGTATTATAGTGTGCACCTTCCTGTCATTTTCTAATGAAGTAAATCCCAATATAGAAAGTGCTTATTCGTTTAAAAACAGTAACCCTGAACAAAATAAAGCACATACTGCGGAGTAACCCTCCCTATCCAGCACACTCTCATGTTAATGAACGTGTCGCGTGAGCCGTATATCTGACTGCTTGCACACGCAAAGTTTTTGTGCACTCCTCATACTTCTGTCAGCGCATGGACATCCATGTCAGTGTCACTGCTTTGCTGAAAAGAATCTGCAACCCAAACATGTTATTTGGTGGTCCAGTGGCTGTTCCTATGATCCTTTCTTGTCCTATGCTGTAGAACAGTACTGCAGATGATAAGTGATTGAAGACGGATGATGCTTGTTGTGTGCAGGAGGACAAGGCCGTGCCCTCGTTGTGTGAGGAGTATGAGATCGGGGATCTGGTATGGGCTAAAGTAGGGACGTACCCATGGTGGCCCTGCATGGTCTCCTCCGACCCCCAGCTGAAGGTTCACATCCGCATTAACACCAGAGGTAATTATAACCCTGACTCCTCACACTACTGCGTGTGCTATCGGCCTCACACTCTTGCATACATTTGATGTGAATGTTATATTTATTAATATTATATTACTCACACCTTTATGTGCTGTTAACATAAAATTGCTTGTGTATGTATGGCAGATCCACAGGCTGCTTACGTTCTCACACGTCCTTTACACACTTTTGGACACGTTCTACATGCTATTAATGTTTGACACGCCTATACTGTTTTTTCTTGCCTTTTACAATTTAAAGGGGATTTTTGTGTATTAGCTAATGCATTTTTAGATCCAAAACACATCAAGGACCTGGCCTGTAACTCACTCACTCACCACAAGAGGGAGCTGTTAACTCCAAAGGCTAATATGTACTAGTGATACTCTCCATTGGTCGCACCGGTGATCCTCCAATCCTTAATTTCTTACACAAATGTTGTTGTTCAGGTGCTGTGGCCTGTAATTATATATATATGTTTGTGTGTGTGTGTGTGTGTGTGTGTGTGTGTGTGTGTGTGTAGGTCACAGGGAGTACCATGTGCAGTTTTTCGGCAGTGTGGCTGAGCGGGCGTGGATTCACGAGAAGAGGATCGTGGTGTATAAAGGGGAGAGTCAGTTTGAGGAACTGCAGGCAGAAACCTTACGCAAAACCAGCAATCCCACTGAGAGACAGAAGGTCCACACTGTTTTTATTTTTATACAGATTTCACAGTTATTGTTTATTTTGTAAAAAAAAAAAAAAAGATTTATGTATATTTAAAGAATTTATAATTATTTTATTTGTTTAATGATATATTTTTATTACGGCGGTGTGTAGAATTTTTGTTTTCGGACACAGATGATTTATGTGAAAAGTAATATATTATAAACAGATTTTAAAATGAAACAAACATTTTTAATATAGAGGCTCTATAGGCATTTTTTATTTTAACTGCAAGCAATTAATAAATAACCAAGTAATATACAGGGATTTTTTGCTTTTATGCAGGTATTTAATTTAAATATTTATATGTTTAATTTTACAGATTTGTGCTTGTATTTAATTAAGTAGATATTCTTGATTATGAGTTCAAATTCTATTAAGCATATTTTCATTTCTAAGCAGCTTCTATAATATTTACTTGACATGCATACATTTTTTTATTATTATTATAAGTTTATATATTTAAAAAATGCAGGGTGCCCCGAGTCCATCATTACAGCTTTAATGTATATTTTTATAGGCAACAATGTATATGAGTAAGGAAGAATGAAGCCATGTAATTCTATTAATAGGAATTTGTGTCTGGAGAATAATGGTTGACTTTTTGAACAAACTTTGGTTTTGCTGTTTTTTTCCCCATATGATGCAGGATTTGAGACCCCCTGTATATTATGCACATCTACATTTATGTAAATTTTATATAGAAAGATTTAAGTCTTACATACTGTACATTGGCCATAAATGTAGTTTATCATCCTTATTGCATAATAGTTGTTGGTGTTATTGTGTAACGTAGTGTGTTTTGACTAAATGTAGCTGCTGAAGCCTCGGGCTCAGAGGGAGCGTTCTCAGTGGGAGGTGGGCGTCGGTCACGCGGAGGCAGCGTTGCTCATGACCCGAGAGGAGCGTAACGAGAATTACACCTTCATTTACATTGACAAACTGCCTGCTGACGACCCCAGCGACGATCCTGTGGTGATGTCCCCAATGAGGATTAAAAAGCGGAGGACAAGACGCTCCAAGAGCCTAAAGAAAGATGATCCTGCGACACTCCCACGCCGTCAGCAGCCTCGCCGCCAGTGCAGTGTTTCAGACACTCAGGAGGAAGAGGCGGAGCCTGAGGACTTAACAGAAACGCAACCCTCGCCCCCTCCGATCCGGACTCCGTGGAGAACGGCGGCTGCTCGGAAGCTGCTGCCGCTGTCGGTCACAATGAAGAAGCTCAACGTGGAGATCGTTAAATGCGATTGGCAGCTGCCCAAAGAGAAGGTGGCGTTAAAAAAGGAGGTGGAAAGAGACGATGAGCGAGTTCAGTCTCCGGAGGTGAGGTTCACTTCTGCTTGGCGGAGTGTAATATGGCCCATGGGCCTGATAAAGCTGCTAATCTGACCCACCAAATGAATTCAGAATCCACATTCTGGTGCAACAGAAAACCGTTTGCCTTATTAGTAGATCAGTTCGAATCAACTTTGAATCCCGACAATGCCACAGCCATCCATGGCAGGGTAACATTGGTCATTCTTTCTCCCCTGTTAATCACAGGGACACTATGTAATTGTGGGTAGCTCTGAGCTCATGTAGGTGGAACAGGGTAGATAGCAGAAGTCTGATGCAGTTGGGTGGCTTCATACAGCTCATATGAAGCGCTTCAGCCACTCCGGTTTGCTAGCTGTCGTATGATCGGGCTGGCCAGTGGGAGAAAATTGGGAAAAGTTCGTCTCTGTTTCACCGTTACAGGGCAAAATACAGCAATAATGTCATTGCTGTAAACTCAGCTACTAACAAAATTCTTCTTTAGGAAGTTAAAGATTTCCAAATCTAATTAAAGGGCACATTTTGTACTTGTGTAACCTATATAACCTTAAATGAGTGACACCCCTGACTTAAACCAGCCCTTGTCCCCAAACCCTTCCAACTATGTAGAGTCACATACATGGCTGTAACACATGTTCAGCAGAAAAACATTAAACTTCCTTGTAGCAGAAACAGTTTTCTCTGAGACTGACACATGCTGTGTGTACAAGAGCGCTAGCCTGCTAACTTGCTACGGTACTTTCTTTGAGCTTGGTGATGATCGTGTAATGACATTGTTATAATTGTTTATTGTTATTATGGAAGGGTTCAAGTGATAAAGCGGAGGGTGAGACATTCTCCAGTGAGGAGGAGAGAACAGCATGGAGTGAACCAGAAAGCGCAGAACACACACACACTCCAGTTACTGAACCCAACTCAGGTACATAAACACACACACACACACACACACACACACACACACACACACACACACACACACACACAGACCGGAAGGGTAACTCTCAGCTCTTGCCTGTGTGGGTTTACCTGCATAAGTTGATGATGGTCACTGTGCATCTAAGTATATTTGCTCCTTGCACTAATGAATGAACGCGTGTGCGCAGAGTCGATGGAAAGGAAGCTGCAGAGGCGGTGTGTGAGGAGTCGCTCCGAGTCGGAAAAGAGTGTCGATCCCGTTCCGAAGAAAAAGGTCAAGAAAGACCAGGTCGAGTCACACACCTTTGCGAATTACAGTTGATTGAATTGTACTGGTGTTTGAGAATGATCTTATAGCCTCTTATAACCTATAATGAATAAAAACCTATAACGATTGTCCATGTTGTATTTCAGGTGGAGGCGATGCCTCAGATGGACTTCAAGACGGGATCACAAAAAGGTGAGAATTTTGTTACTACTTTATTTTATAGGGTTCACGACTGTTTACGAGCGCTTCAGTGGTTAGCACGGTCGCCTCACAGCAAGAACGTTCCGGGCTCTAACCTGCTGGCTGACTGGAGCCTTTCTGAGTGGAGGTTGCATGTTCTCATCCATTGCATGAATGGGAATTTGTTTACAAACAGAATTAATTAACCTAATGTCTATTTAGCCATAACACTGTGTGAGGAACTAACACTTAGCGAGGAAAGTTTTAGGTGTCTTTAGGCAGACTGACTGTTTTTACCACACTGTTGTTTAGCTCCTTACCCAACATGATATTTGCAGGAAGCTAGCCAAGGCAAGATTAAAAAATAATTAAAGACATTTCTTCATTATTTGCATTTAATTTTTAACTACCAGTCAAAAGTTTGGACACACCTTCTAATTCAATTATTTCTTTATTTTTATGACTTTAAAAGAGACTGGATA
>JAQQZR010000009.1:16606956-16650355 GCA_030068235.1 Notoglanidium macrostoma
CTGAGTGTGGTGTGTGTGTGTGTGTGTGTGTGTGTGTGTGTGTGTGTGTGTGTGTGTGTGTGTGTGTGTGTGTGTGTAAAAAGATAATAACCCTTATTGCCATTTTTTAAATCCTTGAGCATGGACTTCTGCAGAATTAGTATTTATGTATAGTTGTATAATTGTATAGCGATTGCAGAGAGAGCAGGGTTGAGATGAAAAGCGTGTGTGTTTGTACGTGTGACCCTTCAGGTTTGTGAGACATTTGGAGATTCCCTGCTGTGCTGTGAGGGCGAGTGTAACAGGTTTTTTCATCCTGAGTGTTTGGCCTCAGCTGGGGGAACAGAGGGAGAAAACATTTGCACAGAGTGCAAAACAGGTCAGAACCATTAACTGTCATTATTATCATCTTGCTCGTTTCCGCTTGTATGTGTGTACTATATTATATTTGTGGTGGCGTACAGAGTAATTATTAAAATGTTGCCTGACGTCCAAGAAACCATTGCTTCTTGTTTATAATTTAGCTGTGATGTGCACAAAGTTTAGGTCCGTATTAGACAGGCAAGAACAGAGTGAGGAAACTGGCATACTTGGTTAAGTCTTTCCTTCTTTGATAATTGATTTTAATGTTTCTGTCTGTCTGTCTCTCTCTCTCTCTCTCTCTACAGGTTCACACCCGTGTTTCTCCTGCAAACGCACTGACGACGACGTGAAGCCGTGTTTAGTGAGCGGGTGTGGCCGTTTCTATCATGAGTCCTGTGCTTGGAAATACGCAGGCACTGCTGCCGAACCACGAGGCCTGAGGTGCCCGCAGCACTGCTGCGCTACCTGCTGGCTGGAAAAGGACTCACAAAAGGCCCACAAAGGTGTGATTAATGCACACAGACTTTCCCACAATCACGGCGTGTCCACAGGGTTTAAGAGCAGAGGTTGTTGAGAACTAGTTATTTAGCTTGCTGTTTACCAAGCTTGTTTACTTGTCAACTCATATAACAGCCCATGATGTTTTCTCTCACACATTACTTCGAGTCATGTTGTTTACAACATCTGTTTGATAGGAAGGGGTAAACATGTGAATATTTGTGTCTACAGGTCGGCTGATGCGCTGTATCCGCTGTCCTGTAGCCTATCATGCAGGCGATCTGTGCATAGCAGCCGGGAGCGCAGTGATCACGCCTCACGTCATCGTGTGCAGCAGTCACTCGGGCACAAGGAAGAACGGCCATCTCGGCTCCTCCGTAAACGTAGGCTGGTGTTTCGTTTGCTCGCGAGGTGAGACTCGTTCCCCACTCAGCACAGAGCCAAAGAGCCGGAGCAGCCGGCTAGGCCTAAAGCTTACACACTCACATGGCTGGTTCTTTGAATGAAAGTGTGTTTACTGCATGTTGATGAAAAGTTTCGGGTTCGGCAGGCCATTATGTAGTGTGCAGCAGCAGTGAGTCCGAGCAGCTGGAGTCGTGCTTCTGCACTCGGCTGAGGAGCTTTACCGTGTACCAGAGTGCCTGAGGGCCAGAGTAAAAAAAAAATTATGTTAATCAAGGCTAATTGATGATCGCAGACAAATAATAGCTGGAAACAATGGACACATCAGTTAGAGTTTAGATGCCCTGAACAGAATTTAGATACCCCACTCGTAAATAATTTGATACAGTCTGCTCAGAAAATAAGAGGCCCCGCTCAGAGAGGTAGACGGCCCAGCTGGAAGGGTAGAAGCCCTGCTCTGGTAGTTTGGTGTGGTCTGGTAGAGAAAAGAAGCAGCCTTGCTCAGAAATGTACAGGCCCTGCTTGTAAAGTTAGAGGCCCCTCTCAGAAGGGTAGAGGCCCCACTTGGAAAGGTAGAGACGACACTTTGAAAGGCCGAGGCCCTGCTCAGATAGGTAGATGCCCTGCATACATGTATATCTGCACAGAGGAGTTGAGGCCCAGCTCAGAAAGGTCCAGTAGGTCCAAGAAGACCTGAAGCCCTGTTTGGAAGTCCCTGCTCGGAAATGTACAGACACTGCTTAGAAAGTTAGAGATTCTGCTCAGCAGGGTAAAGACCCCTCTTGGACAGGTAGAGACCCCGCTTGCAAGGTCAGATACTTGGTTTAGCCACTAATGCCAGGATCAGACTACATGGAATTTTTGTAATTCACAATGGCCGTTATGTCAGATTAGTCAATCATCGTGCTGTAAATTCTTGCTGTGTCTTGGTCGGGAGACTGGTAACACACTGACCCCGACCAATCATCTTTCACATCCTCGTGCGTTGCCGGGAAGGAGGGTCAAGAAATTGTCAATCACAGCCACAGAAGGAACGTCAAGGGGCAAGTCGTTGGAGTTGTTAAACTAGACGAGAAAATGCCAAGATTTCTGACTTGCTAGCCTTTTTTTGCTAGAGTGACGTGCAGTGTCCTAGATTCCACATCGTTCTTCTTCGATCATGACAGGCTACAAGGCGTGTACGTTGGTCCTGACATTCATATTCACTCTCAGTGGTGGAAATTTGTCAGCCATGACCAAATCAGGCGGAATTTGTGTAGTCTGAGAGGGAGAGAGAGAGAGAGATTTGCAAGAGTTGGCTTTTGTGAAAGAATGTCCCTCAGGAGGTCAGAAGATTGTAGCGGTGTTGGCTGAGTGAACAAGCTGTTACAACAGCTGCACTTTATAATCACTCAGCGCACAATATCACTACAGTATTTTATCTGTGCACTCCTGATCCGTTAGTGCGGAACACAAAACATCCGCGTGGGTAGGACCAGAAATCTGCTGGACACTTCCTGCATTCATTTTCAGCTGTCCACATCTCAGAGAAACTAACACCACCCCAATAGGTCTTTCTATAATGTTAGTGTGTATTAGCTAATAACTAACCTACAAACACCTGCTAAAGCACTGGGAAGTCTCAGATGAGTGGAGAAGCATCCTCATCATTATCACTCCACTCTGACTCACTACTACTGCACGTGTTTAAATGCCTGCTTTTCCTTTGATAATGACATTAACACAGTGATTGTAAATGCATTTGTCACAGCAGCAGTTTGGTCAAAAATGAAATGTCCTCCCTTCCCCAGCTGTAGCCAATCAGCCAGGACATGCTTGGTGTTTGGCATCTGAGTCTTTAATTTCGCACTGGAGCTTTGTCATGGGCGTTTAAAGCCTCCAGTGTAGCATGGTGCTAACACTGTGTGTCTTTCATGACTCGTTAACTACGTTAAGCTTTGCAGCACAAGTTAAATCAAATAAGCAGAATTCAGACATGTCTTGGCTGATTGGACTACAGTCAGAATAACACGGCCATTGTATACATTTACGTTTTGGCCTAACTGTTCATCATCCAGTGTGAATATGTAAATTAATGGCCTTTTGCTTCAGTCTTGTCTTTGTCGATGTAAATGTGCCTTTTCTAACCATAGCCCACTTTTTTTTAAAAAATGCAGTTTTCTAACCTCTTTTTTATCTTGTCGTCTAATCTTTTTTTCCTTTTAGATGTTCTATGTGTTTATAAGCCGTCGGACCATGTGTGTCTTGATAATCTGTAAACACTGATTCCGTGTGAATGAGGTTGAAGCGTGGCTGGCACGGATGCACAACATTGTCTCTTTTGTGTGTGTGTGTGTGTGTGTGTGTGTGTGTGTGTGTGTGTGTTTGTGTTTGGTGGCTGTAAAGGTCCAATCAGTGAGGATATTATGAAATTGGTCAGTCTAAGAGTTTTATAATGAACTTTAAACAGCATCACATCTTATATTCAATCTGGCTTCTGCAAACACAGCATACTATTAATGTGGGCAGTGTACTGGAGGTAGAATTGATAAAAAATGGTCAGACTTGCATAGTGAATAAAACCAACTCAAAAGGCATTGTACAATTCCAGAGTTCTTCCAGAATTTTCCGTACTGATAGATCTCATGATGAGAATGGTGTCATAACATTACAATCCATGTATTTGAAAAATGCTGGCCATCACTTGCTGTTTATTATACCATAAAATGTGGTGATTGTCTACAACACCTCAGCTCTGCGCATACTGCCTCTCGCTCAAAGCCTCATCACTTCTATACATTTCTATACTACAAGTATACATTCTATACTTACATTTCTATGTAAGTCTTCAGGACAGCAAATGTTGTACATTGTGGTTTCTCTGGTTTGACATTCTGTATAAATGGATAAAAATTAATTTAATAGCTAATAAAAGTCTGTAATTGTACAGTCGTTGGTAGAGTGCTGTGGTTTATGCGGAATAAAAGACCACAGGAAGTGCCGTTAGAGGAAAATAATCAGCTTTGGAGTGGTAACAGCATTACAACTCCCTGTCCCTGTGTAACAGCGCATCCTGAAGAGTTTTATTCCTCATGTGATTAAGAACGGATAAAAGATGGTTTTGTTTGCAGAATTGTTTCTTGGAGCCGAATGACCGGCCTTGTCGCATTGGAATTTTAGTTGCTCTACATTTCCTAATATCTAAACGTTTTAAATCAACATTAGATAGATGTTCATGTGCCAGTTCAAGGTTTATTTTAAATAACCGTCTGGCCACAGTCCTGGTTATTAAATGAAAAAATGATGGCCAGTACTTCCCAACCGTGAGGCATTAATTAACATTAATGTTATTTGAACATTCTCATCTGTTCTGATAAAGACGTTTAAAGCTAGCGATCAGTCAGATAGAAATTCAAGCAGGTCGAAACATGGAGTTGCACATGCTAGCTCGTATCTGCAACACAATGCCTTTTCTGTTATTGAGGACATTTTTTTTTAACTGTAGTGTAAGCGTGTACTTTATATATCCTCACAGAAAGGTTTTCTCGCATCATTCGTCTCCCACACGGACACGCAATCCACATATATCACTGATTGCACCTTCAGCCTTTCGATTCACAGAATAGCAATTCCCTTTTCTTCTAATAAGTCGTGCTGTTACTCCTTGAGTAGAAGACGAGTAATGATCATTCTTTATTGTAGTGTCTGTAGAAATCCTGATGAGGAGGGTGTTGGCTTGGGAAAAGATGAGGGGAAAAGAAGTCGTTACAGCGCTGCTGATACTATGAAAACGGAAAATATAACAGAATAGGACAAGACGTTAACAGTAATGAAATATATTTACTTGAGTATTGTACTTAAGGATATTTTTCGAGAATCTGTACTTTACTCGAGTATTGATTTTTTTTTTTTTACTTTTTTGACTTTTACTCCACTACACCTAAAAGACAAATATTGTACATTATTTTGACTCCGCTACATTTCTATGAAGTTTCCCGGTACTCGATACGTTAAAGCATAGCTTTAAAGTGAGCGGATGAAATTTATTTTCTTCTCTAAAATGCTATAGGCCATACGCTGTGTTGATCACAGGAGAAAACCCGATAACGGTAAACTACCAGTAAACACTTCCGCACCCCATGGCTATATCCGAAGTCCACGCTTTTTGAAATGAAGAAAGATTTGTATCGTTTTTAAATGTTTGCTCTGTTTACCGCATGCAGACTTCATCACAACCTGAGAAAGCACGTCGAGACATGTAAACAATTGTTCCTAGATATCAATCCCAGATAAACATTTAAATTGTAAACAAAGTTGTCTGTGCTTCTAGTAGTTGCTGTTTTTATGTTATGGTTGGTCAAGTGACTTTTGTTGTGGAAAATTAGTTCTCAAATCACTCAAGCAGAAGACTACTGAGTCAAACAAATATGATGTGAAATACCGATCTTGCTATAGATTTGATATAGTGATTCGACATAATGATCCGCTTTCATGACTCAATCAGTGATGATTCGATTCATTATTGACTCAATGATTCGATCCAAAACACCGTACTTTCTACGGATTTTTTATGGATTTGTCCGCCAACTTGTCGTACTGGGACCAGGTCCTGTGTGAATCCAGAGCTGTCGCGTACTAATGGTTAGCTAGAGAAATGCTGAATTGATGTTACTGAAAGAAATATATGTTTTAATCTTGTCGAATAGATAATACATTGACATTTGTTATTTAAAGCATGTACTCCAGTTCTTTAACTCAAGTAGAAATTTGCAGTGATATTTGACCAGGAGTATCTATACTTTGGTTCAAGTGATGCAGTCGTATACTTTGTCCACCTCTGAGAATAGTTTACATTGTCTGTAAGCCTAATGTGCGCTATTACCTCATACACAAGAAAAGAAAACGAAAACAAATTTGATTCATGCCAAAAATGAAACCGCCGATTTACAACAACGGCAATTTGCATTTTAACCACTGATTCCCAGGCCAACACTGAAATCTCCCAAATGTGTTTTTTCTTCTTTCAGGACTCCCTACATCCCGTTCAGGAGTCTGTGTGTGTGTGTGTGTGTGTGCGTGTGTATGTGTATATATGGTGTGTTTAGCTTGGTGTGTGTTCTCTGCAATCATGGGGAGTGTGATTGACTGCTCACGGGTTTTCCTGTTTGTCTCGTGTAGGACGCTTAGTGCACGACCTCACTGACACCGTATTAAGTTCTTATACATTTAAGTCTCACTACCTTCTGACTGAGTCAAATCGTGCTGAGTTGATGAAATTACCTCTGATTCCTTCTCCTTCGTCAGCTACCCAAAAGAATCCGGCCAAAGGTAACTTCACGTTCGCTCCCGTCCGCTTTTTTTTTTTTTTTGCCCTGTCGCTTTTCACGCCTTTGCTTTTTTTTTTTTTTTTTTTCAAAAAATTTTTTTATTATTATTTTTTATTTATTTATTTTTTTATCTCAGCTCCTCTAATTTGCAGCTACTAATGCAAACGCTGGACTTAAAATAACATACAGCTCGCATAATAACAGCTTAGTGTTGTTTAGCTAAGCAGTAAGCAGGCTCAGTCGTGCGCTATATCAGGCATGTGCTGATGATTGGTAATGCAATGTGTCTTATACTGTATTAGAATCACTAGCATATTAAAATATTTCATTTTGGTAGGCAGCTGTGTTTAGAGACTAACGTTCGTAAGGCGGCACAAGGAAAGCTGTCTTCTAGGGTTCCTTCGAAGCATTCCTATGAACAATGAACAATGTTTTACCAGTGTCATTTAACAAAAAAGAAAATGCATTATGATAATTTTGCAAACTGTGGTAAAAGTTTAGCCAATTATCATAATATGAGAATGTAATATCAGCACATGCTTGGTGTACACACTTACAAATCGCTAGATGCTTTTACAGATTAGTGCTGAGGCCGTGTGTGTGTGTGTGTGTCTAAAATCCAGCAGCCAGTCGCGCCAGTTGAAATTGAGTTGGATGGTGAGGGTGTGAAGTGTTGACAGATCTATATACAGCAGCTGATCAGGAACGCCAGCTGACAACAAACAGGAAATTAACACTGAATTTTTGATCTTAGCTTGGATTCTGTGATCTCCTGTATTTCTGTATTATGGACTGTAGGAAACAGTTCTGCCCCTGCTGGCTGGCTGCAGTACAATTATTAGCCCCGCCCATCCCCATGTGTTCCAATGTTAAGACAGCCTAATTTCCATGTCACTTTTGTCGTCTAAACTGTTTTTCCATGTTCAGTGTCTAATTCCAGCAATTAGTTTTTCCTATGCGGATATCTGCACATTTTTTATTTTCCCCCACAAATTAGTTTTTAAAACATTATTCTACTTCAACATAAGACGGTGTGGCTACACTTGGGAATGAAGTGATAGACAGCCTTGCCCCGAAGAGACCCGGTACCTTCATCACAGAATTTTCCGACATATAAAACCATCTTAATCACACTTTTCTAGACAAATGCACAAAACTGTTAGCCAAAAAAACCCTTTGAAACATCGAGAGGTTTAATAGGTAGTTTAAATACGCTTGCTATGGGTGAGCTAGCTGCTTTAGTATTTTCAGTATCCAGTCAGCCAGCGATCGAAATTTGAGCAAAAAACCATTTGTTCATCAGTGAACGTACTGCCAATAACATCAGCATGGATTTTATAAGTAGGCTAGTTAGTTTGCAGTGTGTTTAAAATATCACGCTGCACTGCCGGAGCATTAGTCACATCAGTGTCAGTGAATCTCCAGTTCATATCCATGTGATAAATGTCTTTCCTGGAAGCAGCCGAATGAATGAAATATGTCCAGCTGAAGCTATTTAAGCTCTCAGTATAGATGTAAGATTGATTTCCACAGTGAAGACATTCTGCGATGCGCTGAAGGGGAGAAGGATCGAGTGGGCGGGACCAAATGAGTGGGTGAACCTGACTTAGACTCTCATCTCTATTGTGCAGTCTCTGGCTCCAAGTCTGACAACATAGTGGAAGAATTTTGGTTAAGGTTTTGGTTTGGTGTTTACAAAATGGGAGGCAATGGAGCCACGCCATCCATGTTTTCAACAGTCAATGGTCTAGAAGAATAGCACTAGGCTAAAACCCTACAGTATATTACATATAGTATTTTATGATTTTGAAGCAGCTTAATGTTTGCTTTAGGGTGTAATAACTTAAATTCAACTGGTGCAACTGACTAACTTGCAGCTGGCTAGTGGTTTCCCAAAATGATGTGACGTTCAGCAGTAAAAAAAAAAACTTATTCTGTTCATAGAAACCAACTCTGTGATTAAGTTTAACTCTGTGCTCCAGGTAGTTTAGTTTTGCATTGGAGCTGTGTCAGTAATGCTTATTGTCTCCATTTTAGTGTTGTGCAAACTGCAGACTGTCTAATGATGCTTTCACATATGCAGTGTTTAGTCTGTTTGACTGGACCTCTGGTGTGTTTCCCCCTCAGCGCGGTTCTTTAGGTAGGTGAGAACAGCAATCACACTCAAACCAAATAACCAGTCCACGAGCATTTGAGCCGCTTCGAGGTCCCTGTTCGCTTCTGAATGAACTGCAAGTGAGAAAAAGATTCGGCTCTGAATCAAACCAACCAGGGAACTGCGCTGCTAAACTGAAGCAAAGCACTGCATCAAAGTTTTAAGCAGGCCATTTATGTAATGATTTAATCATGTACAGTTGAGTTCAGAAGTTTACATACAGTTAAAATGGACATGAGTGTCATGACAATATTGGGCAATGATTGCTTTGAACTTTCCTTTTTCTGGAGAAGAATGGTTGCACAATGTATATCTACATTGAAATCTAAGTTTCTCGGATCCGACTTTTAAGCACAGTCCACATAATTTTGTTAGGGTTGAGGTCAGGACTTATTTTAAGCTTAATGTCAGCCTGCTATATCTATTCCATAACCTGCTTGGTGTGAATTTTGGGGTCATTGTACACTCAGTTGTGTCCAAGTTTCAACCATCTTGCAGATAGTTTGAGGTCATTCTGAAGAATTCTGAGGTTCTTCAATATTCCATCCACTTTGTGCAATGCGCCAGTACTACTGGCAAAAAAACAGCCCCAGAGCATGATGCTACCACCACCATGCTTAACAGTTGGTACAGTGCTCCTCTGTACCTCTGGTCATTGTGGTCAAACAGCTCAATCTTTGTCTCATCTGACCATGAAACTTTCCTCCAGGAGGCTTTTTATTTATCCATGTGGTCAGCTACAAGCTTTAGTTGAGTTTGAAGGTGTGGATTTGGAGCAGGGGCTTCTTTCTTGGACAGCATGGTGGTGTAAAACTTGCTTGACTGTAGACAGTGTTCCAGCACCTTCTAGATCATGGCAAGCCAGTGCCTTGATGGTTCCTGGGTTGCTCTGCTCCTGACTGTCAGCTGAGGGTGAGAGTTTGGGTCTTCTTCCAGGCCATGGCCAAGTTGCTACACGTTCCATAAACTTGTCAAACCAACCGCTTTTATGTTGGGCACAGTGAATCACAAACACTAACAGGAAGTAAAGAGGCTTTGGCCGTGGCAAGTTAAAAGACATTTTGGAATGTCAGCACCACTGAATTAATTATCTAAGTGGGTGTATGTATAATTTTGACCATGTGGTGATTCAGTTAAAACAAAAGGAGTTGAAATTTGTGAACCAAATTCGTTTTTTTTTTTTTTCTGTTAAAGATGTATGTTGTACAACCATTCTTCCCCAGAAAAGGAACTGTTCAAAAAAATCATCGAGAACCTAATATCACCACGACATTCATGTTAGAACCGTTTCCAGCTCCCAGGCATCCTTTTGTCCAGGTTTATAGTGCCCGAAGCCGCATAAGTGTGGCTGTCTGAGATATAAAAAAAGAAAGGTTTTGAGCTGAGTGTGTGCAGTTGAACAATGTTAAACTGGTACCTACATTAGCCTCGTAGTTCTAGTACACGACTTGAGACACCAAAGACGTCATGCCTGATTGACTACATTTGGGGTAAGGGAACATTTGTATATATTTCATTTTATGACAAGCTTTTTTTTTTTTCTTTCTTTTTTAGTGAAAATTCAGTTGCCTGTAGTTATTTTGAGTCCTCAAGCTGCACTTTCATGACACACACCACAAAACGTTCTTTTAAATCTTTTAAAACTTTGAATTTGTGTTTTATTAACATTTGCTTTGAACTTATCCTTCGTTGTTGTTTTTCTTTTTACTTCAATCCTATTTTGGATGGCAGCATGTAAATTCTTGCATTTTACTCCTCATTCACGTTTTGGCCTCGTCATTTGCTGCACAGATTTTTGCCATTCAGAATAGTTTGGGTTGCGATTGTTTTGCCTCTGCTATTTACTGCAGGTGTGTTAAGTGCAGCTGGAGTGTGTGTGTGTGTGTGTGTGTGTGTGTGTGTGTGTGTGTGTGCGTGTGCGTGTGCGTGTGCGCGCGTGCGTGTGCATGCCGCTCATCATCCTGCATCTAATCCATTTGCTCTGGCTGTGTCTCAAATCAAATGACTGTTAAAAAAAACAAACCTCAGACTTTCTCAAATCTCACCCTTAAGAGTGGGCCCCTGAAATATCCTGATAGTCTTGCTGCATTTCAGTTTGTTTTAACACACCCTTCTTCACAAATTTGTCACATTAGTCATGACATATTGATTAGTCTTCAGTGATGCCTCATTGTCCCGCTACACTCAATCTCGACCAAGGGGAAGTCGATGAGTTTGCGGTAAAAACAGCCGTGCAGTTCCGCGCTCATCCTCAGTTTGTTTAGCGTTTGAGACACACTAGCTTTTGGGTGAGGTTTGGTGAATAGCTACTGCCGACGATTAGGAGCTGGGGCTAGGTCTGGCCCACAGTAATGCCCCTGTGTGTTTAATGTGTGTCTGTGTGTGTGTGTATATGTATGTGTGTAGGAGGAAGACTCCTGTGCTGCGAGGCATGTCCCGCCTCCTTCCACCCGTCCTGTCTAAATGTAGAGATGCCCGAGGGAGCCTGGCTTTGTAGTGAATGCAGAGCAGGAAAGAAACCTCGCTACAAACAGATCGTCTGGGTGAAACTGGGCAACTACAGGTAAAAATACAGGATACACACAGACATGAACTTCAAAGCAGTGATGGAAGGTCATTCAAAGGGATGACAATGTGGGACAGCGTCAGATTAGTGCAAAACAGTGCTACATTGTTCAGTAATTTCCCTTGACATGGAAACAGGAACATCAGTGTGTAACAGTGTGTAAGCTGCTGACGGACTCTTATTACAGAACCAACCAGAGTCCCTCTTGCTAGTCTGAAGACATTCAGTTGATACATGAATACACACCTGCACATTTCATACTTCTGTCCAAGACACTCATTCCAAATAAGCAGCAGGCTAGACGATCAGATTTTTCTATCTAGACCTGTACTTTTTCTGCCCTGGTCCAATGCTGAAAGTTCCAGCTAGATGCTTAACAGGAAATCATGGTGTTGGGGGGAGGAGGTAGCAATACTAGCACTGATTGGACATTGCAAAAAAAACTAAACAACAACAACAAAGGAACAGCATTAATCGAAGCATGCGTTCTGTGGTGGACAGAGCACTCGTGTAGGCACGTAAACTGAGTGTCTGGCCCACAGTAATGCCCCTGTGTGTTTAATGTGTGTATATAGAATTATATACAGTGTAGAGTATAGAGTCTAGAGTATATAGAAGTATATAGAATGTGGGCGATATTAGAATTCGACAAAACTCTCAAGTGTCCTTAAGTGGCCTAGACTACAAAACATGCATTTGCTTCAATTATATATATATTTTTTTTTTCCTTCAATTGTATAAAAAGTAAACTTTATCTGTCTCCTGTTCTGATTTCTGTGTTGCATAGATGGTGGCCCGCTGAGATCTGTAACCCTCGGCTGGTTCCGTCCAACATCCAGAATCTGAAACACGACATCGGGGATTTTCCAGTCTTCTTCTTCGGGTCGCACGATTACTACTGGATCCACCAGGGCCGGGTTTTCCCCTACTTGGAGAACGACAAGAACTTCGCCGAGGGACAAATCGGGATTAACAAGACTTTTAAAAAAGGTACGAATAAAGAATGATAAGTTCATGGTGTAAGAATCATCTACTTGCCAAGACTCATTAAAGGTACAGTTTATTCTTTTTTTTTCTTCCAAATTTGCAAAGCTAATCAGTCACATACCTCAAACAATAACATTAAAAATGTAACATTTCAGCAAGTACCAATATGTTTAATATATGCAAGTTTCTCTGTATTAGATTGCTATTAAACATATATTAGATTGCAAAGCCAATTTATAGACGTTTTACTCATTTCAAGCTTAAAATTGTCTTATTCTATTGGCAAATACTTTTGTTCATTTTGAGAGGGTTTTTTTTTTTATTTGGACAAAAATATCTGTCAATAAAAATAACTTGGTATATATTTCTAGATATAGGCTTCATGATGTCATGGTAAATATTTTCCTTGATGAAACTTTTCCTTTTTTCAAGATATCTTCCCTTTTTTTTATTTTTTTTATTTTATTTATTTATTTATTTTTTTTTACAGTTGGAAGGAATACTTATAACACCACTGTGTTGATGTGTGCGTGTGTGTGCGTGTGTGTGCGTGTGTGTGTGTGTGCGTGTGTAGCACTCGAGGAGGCAGCGAGGAGGTTTCAGGAGCTGAAATCTCAGCGTGAGACCAAAGAAGCTCTGGAACAGGAACGCAACTCACGACGGCCTCCGCCATACAAACTCATCAAGGTACAACACGAAAACTCACTCTTCAAAACACGACACACATTTGTTCTTCTTTTTCTGTTGCTTTAATTTAAACATTTAAACATGTATATATTTTTCTCCCCTGCTCAGTGTAACAAGCCCATAGGGAAGGTGCAGGTGCGTGTGGCCGACCTATCGGAGATCCCACGCTGCAACTGCAAGCCGAGCGACGAGCGGCCGTGCGCTCAGGAATCGGAGTGTGTGAATCGGGCGCTGCAGTATGAGTGTCACCCGCAGGTGTGTGCCGCCGCAGAGCGCTGCCTCAACCAGAGCTTCAACAAACGGCAGTATCCAAAAATGGAAGTGATAAAGACGGAGACGCGAGGCTGGGGCCTCAAAACCAAACAGGACCTCAGAAAGGTCAGTCAGAAACACGTGTCTTTCTAAAAGTCTCAGTACACCATGTGACGGGTGGCCCTGGGTGGACAAGGGCTGGGGAAATTATATTTGATCAGCCAATCACAAGCTTGATCATATGGTATGAACAGAATGGTTGATACTTAACATCTTATACTTAATATACTTAACATCAGACTCCTGCTAGTGTGCCAAGAATGGTGAAAATTAGCATGTGGATGTGTGTGTGTGTGTGTGTGTGTGTGTTTACAGGGTGATTTTGTCATGGAGTACGTAGGAGAACTGATCGATCTGGAGGAATGTCGACAGCGAATCAGCCATGCCAACAAGAACCATGTGACCAACTTCTACATGCTCACGCTCACCAAGGTAATATTTCATTTTAACCACTTTAGCCATGAGTGAAGATTTGTTCATATTTTAGTCTTAGCGTCAATATATAAATGAGACGGAATGCCATGAACAGGAAACCTAAAATGGTTATAACATTAATAATAATGCTATTACACAGTAGTACTGATATTACAACTAACATTGTTGTACATATTGTTAGATGTTTATTTGGTGTGTGTGTGTGTGTGTGTGTGTGTGTTTCAGGATCGTGTGATTGACGCTGGGCCCAAAGGGAACTTGTCCCGGTTCATGAACCACAGCTGCAGCCCAAACTGTGAGACACAGAAATGGACAGTGAACGGAGATGTCCGCATTGGCCTCTTCACTCTGTGCGACATCGCTGCAGGTGAGAGAACTAACACTAATCCAGCATTCGCTTTAGCTCGTCATTACTGGGCAATGCATCCAAATGCATAAAGCCCACGTTTAAAATCTGATGTTTAACGTAATGTAATTTTAACAAAGCCGTACAAAGTGTTGCCCTAAACGTAACGTTAAAACTTCCAACTCTTAATTGAGTGGTGATTGTTCTGTGGCTGAATTTCATAGAGTTAATAGGGTACATAGTGCAGTGCAATGGCCCTTTGTAATGTGTATCAAACAGGAACCATTTTCAGGATGGTCTAACTGTATCGGAATGGCAAGTCAATCTAAATATTAGCAACAAGAAAATGTGATTCTGGATAAATAAATATAAATAAATCAGAAACATGTATAATGTTATGCCCGCCTTTTGATTTTCTTGCCTTAGAAAACAGCACAGGTTTCAGCTTCTGGGGTTTCATGTGATATCAAAGCATAGTGTAATGTTTGTGTTGTCTGTAGAAGTATATAATTGTATTCTCATTAATATTGAAATGTTAATGAAGCCTGAAAATTCAAATGCAAGTTTAAATTTAGAACATTACCTGCTGAGGGACTGAGTGAAGTGGATCATTTATAAACTGGGCATTCAGTGTTTCAGGTTTTTACATGCTGTGAGTCATAGGTGTGTGTGTGTGTGTGTGTGTGTGTGTGTGTGTGTGTGTGGACAGACACTGAACTGACATTTAATTATAACCTGGACTGTTTGGGGAACGGGAGGATGACGTGTCACTGCGGAGCTGAGAACTGCAGCGGCTACTTGGGAGTCCGACCAAAGGTACACAGACACATAAGGGTTTAGTAGAGCATGTATCACCGTGTGTGTGTGTGTGTGTGTGTGTGTGGCGACAATGCTAACAGCTAAAGCTACATTCCTACATTTAAATTTCTCCTCCCATTTTTTCTTTCGGGTTTTCTCTTTCTTCTTTTCTTTCTTTTTACTTTCTCTCTGCTCTCTCTCCTGTGTGTATGTGTGCGATCTTCTCCTGTTTGTCAGAGTGCTGTGGTGTTGGAAAAGGAGGAGAAAGTGAGGAACTCGAAGCTGAAGGTGAGGAAGAGGAAGCTGAAAACGGAAAGCCGCAGTCATGATTATTACTGCTACTGCTGCGGCGAGGGCGGAGAACTGGTCATGTGTGACAGGAAGGATTGTCCCAGAGCCTATCACCTGCTCTGCCTCAATCTGACCACGCCCCCTTATGGTATGATAAGCCACACCCATTCAGATGGAATAATAACTATACTGACTATATGAAGTGCTCTTCAGTTAACACAGACTGATTCACTGGATGATTCACTTTGACTCTTTGCTTTTTTATGTATTAGTGACTTTACTTTGTATTGTTTTGTACGAAATACTTTGTATTTTGGGGCACATGCAGAAGTTATACCACAGGAGTATGTCACATGATTCAACAAAAAAAATACTTTGAGGAGACTAGGTGGCATCGCAAGTCTGTAACTCGTTTACTTGTTAAACATTTATCTGTTTCACTCTGATCTCTGACTCACTCACTTAATGCCACACTACCTCAATACGACTTAGTCACTCATTGTCTTTGAGAGTCATTCAGTCAGTGACTCACTAATTCAGTGACTGACTCGCTCATAGAAACTGTGACTCACTCAGTCATTGACTCACTTACATCCTGATTTACTCTGTGATTCTCTGCAAGTGACTTCAACACACATTGGCTGTTTGACCCACTGACTCTTTCACTCACCTAAGTGATTCATCCAAGTAGATCCAGTTCACCTTTTGCTGTGACTCATACATGTATTGCATGTGTGTGTGTTCAGGTCGCTGGGAATGCCCTTGGCACCAATGCAGCGTGTGTCAGCGCCCTGCCTCAGCGTTCTGTCACTTTTGCCCCGCCTCTTTCTGCCAGGATCATGAGGCGGGGCAGTTGGTGCTATCTGCCCAGGATAACCGACCCTGCTGTCCCAATCACGATCCAGAACGAGCACCCAGCCTCCCTACTGCTGTTAGGGTGAAAGAGGAAGAGGAAGCAGAGAGGGAAGAGGAGGACGAGGGGGATGCAGAGAGAGAGGCAGAAGAGGATGAGGAAGGAGAAATGGCTGAGTGACTGAGCCAAAGCTCTTATACTGAAATACTTCAACGCCGTGACTGGAATTCAGACGCCCTCCATGCAGCTAGGAGGCGGTGTGCTGTTCAAAATCATTATACATACAAGATGGTTGTTGTCCATTCCAGATCTACAGCAGAGGGCGATCGTCTATTGAGCCGAAAAAGTCACACTTTACGACTTCACCCTTTCAGATCCAGAAATGTGGAAATGAGTCACACAGCACCCACCAATCGTCACTTTACGAGCTTTTCTTTTTTTTTTCAAGCCGGGTTCTAATTCATCCTCAGAGCGGAGCCGAGATCTTTTACACACTCTCCGGTACCTACAACACCTTGAGAACTTCATTCGATGTACCTCAGTGTAAATAGAAAGGATTCACATGAGAAACGTAGATCAGATTCTCTACACTAGAATTTTCACTACACGTCTGAATATCGGCTAGTTGTAAAAAAAAAAAAAAAAAAAAAAAAAAAACTTCCGGACTCTGACTCCAGTTTTGGTTACGTGCTGCCTCTTCATACCCGTGCGTTTGTGATTTGTAAGATATATATAACACGAATATATTTATGACTATGTTTACATCCGCTCACGGTGTACAGTATTGTTCATTGGTATTATTAGTGAGTTTGATATCACTATTCTTAATGTCATTGTATACGTGCCCCCTCCCCCCTTTTTTCATCGCTCGCTCAGCCTTTTTTAAGTTCCGACTCACTCCTTATCGTGACCGGTTAATTTCATAATCAAGCACTTAAATTTCAGCATTTTTATAATGATCAACCATGATAAACACCTAAACACTGCCATTGTTGGTGTTGTGTCGATAGGAATATCAGTCCATAAGGAATTTTTTAAATATAATTTTCAGTGATGTCACCAATGTAGTTTATTTTTTATTTTTTATCTCATTTGTACACAATAGTGACCACTTTTAAGGTATCATAATCACAGTGTAACACAGATTCTAATTCAAATGAACACCCCAACGTTTTGATAAATGCTACAATGTCCTGCATTGTTCATTCAAATTAGAATGATTTGATAATGGCACCAATGGCAATGCATAATCATAACGCTCAGTGAACTCAAACGTTGAAATTTTTCGGACCATTTCCTCAACCAGTGTGAGATGGTCTGCAGTGGAGCAGCCACGTTTAAATGAATTTCCAACTCATGATGGAGGCAAAAACCAGCAATGCCTTTCAGTGGGTTTAATGACAGTTACCAAAATGTATTGTAACTTTTAACTACTATTCAGTATGTTACTTTATTAAGTCAGTAGTGTCGATTGTGGCAGACGTTCGGTGCATCCTGGCTCAGCGTAACAGTGTTCAGCAGGGCTGCACGATACAGACGAGAAAACCCGACCTGGTTAAAGATGGGCCAGAACCAAAATGGTGGATCTGTTGGATCATTTGTTTGCTGGTGTGATCCATCTAAACACTCAGACATGTTATGAAATCTAATCCTGCAGAACCATGGAAGTCTGTCACTGCCAAAACGAAGCTCAAAGCGTGTTAAATGCAACAGTGGTCCTGTCCTGTACACTTGAAATCTGGAGCGCTGTTCATGTCTCATGCACTTTGCTTTTGTTTTACATCGTTGGAGTTACAATGCCGAGTCTGTTTACACTTAAAGGGTTAAGAAAAATCCAGCACATCACTTTTTATTTTTTGTCATTGGTCACAGTTTAGAAATGTGGGAAAAATATCTCTGAGTCATTGTGCAAAAGCTTCTCGTTCTCCAACAACTCAATTCAGTGATTATAAATGCTGTGCTGTACGAAGACATGTAGTTTTCAGTGTTAAACATTTCTGTGGAAATTACCAGAATGAATGTTAGAAAACTTGGATTTCTAAGCAGGTAATATATGTTAGGTCATAATGTATATTACCACACCTGACCCAGAAGCAGGTTCGCTTCTATTAGCACTCAGTGGAACTGCACAGTAATTACAATCCTATAACACACACTCATTATAAATGCACTTTGTTTTCTTTCTTTGTATTTTCCCTATTGTCCTATTTATTCCAGATGTTTCTTTTCCCGTTTTCTTTCTCCCTATTTTTTTAACACACACATTATCATTTCTTCCTTTCTTCTCCTTCCTTTCTTCGCCTTCTCCTGTTGTTTTCGCCATGACCTTCAGCATCTTTTCACCACACTTTGTCCTTTAGGAAATGCACATGTTGTTAAGACAGACCTACTATCTCATAATAATGACATGTGACGTGCTGGATTTTTTATTTGTATTTTTTTGAGTGGATTAGTGTATAGGAGGTTTGATGATGAGGTACGACTTTTTTGATTATCATTAGCACTTTTTTCCATGAGTGAGCAATGCAGTTTTTGCAGCATGCACTCTGTTTCCAATCTCAGAGAAACAATTTAACACAGAAGAAGTGTGTTTGGCATCCTGATATAAAATATTCAACTTTTGTATGCCCTTGTTGTATTTCGACTTTCACTAATGCTATAAAAATTAAGTGTTTCGGTTTCCTTCTGATCCAATGCCTTTCAGTAGTCCTAGAATTTGTGCGATTATAAATTGAGCTAAATGATTTAAAAGGCATAGTGTTACTGATTGGACGTTTAAGACGAGCCTTTGTTGCCATATCAGCCATTTTGTATTTACCTCCTTAAAGTGTGTTAGTTCACTGTACTTCACTGTTTTTTTTTTAATATGTGATTTAAAGTGTCATAAATCATCTTGTGCATGTTTGTGCCTGTTCTTTATGTTGTTCAATTTTATATTTTTTAAAATGACGCCATCTCACCAGCTCCAAGGGAAATCATTTGTGTTGACGTGTTACAGACGTGTCACATTCCTTTCATAGACTGTTTAAGGAATCTTGCTACTGGACTTATTTCTGTTGTGTGTAAATCTTAAGTGTTAATGTAAACTCACCACGCGCGTCGAGTCACAGTATACACTCCAACTGAATAAAAGTATCGTAAATGATATTATCTGGGTAGAACGAGCTTCTCTGACGTTCATAGAGGGCTGCGCTCCTGAGTGGGGGTGTGGCCACAGTGTTCTTGTGTTTTGGAACGGTAACAGCGTCAAGCTCGTCCAACTGTACATAGTAGAAAGTAAAGAACTCCACTATCATTATATCGTAGTGTCTAAAGAATGCCTGTAAAATTACTTCTGAATGTTTGTGAACGTATAGGCACATTCTTTTTGTAACTTTCTTTTACTGTATTTTTTATTTGACCAACTTTTGAGATGGTTTTTTTCTTCAGAATTGCTAATTTATTCAAAGAAACAACATTCCACAGATTTACTCGCTCTCAGACTTGCCTGGTTCGACTTCAATAAAATCTCTACTGAATGTTCAATTTCTGCTCAACTGCTTTTATTTAAGAACAGATGTGCAAAAACAGTGAGCCTACACTACTTTTTTCTTTGTTTCTAATTTTGCTATTCATGTTCATGCTTTTGTTGCCTCTAGGTTGGACTAGTGTAATGCCTTGCTGTCTGGATATTCCAATGCATGCATAAACAAGCTCTTGTTAGTGCAGAATGCAGCAGCCGGAGTCCTTACTAGAACCAGGAGATGAACCACCTCGCCCATGTCTTATGCACACTGCATTGGCTCCAAATAAAATATTACACTGATACATATAAAGTCCTACTAAAACTAGTGAGGACTCCTGAGTATCTGGGTGAAATTTTGGTCTTTTATGATCCACTATGCCTGCATCGATCAAAGGGTGCAGGCTCTTTGTTGGTACCTAGAATAATTAAGACTACACAGGGGCCAGAACTTTTTCTTACAAGGCCCCAGAGCCTTGGACTACAATAAAGTCTCAGTCTTTAAGTCTATGTGGAAAACCAGCATGTTTGGATATACGTGGTTTGTTGACAGTGGAGTTGCTGGCTACTTTATGTCCCAGGGTGCCCTCATTCTGGCGATCCCTTTTAGTCATATTTTCATAGCTGGTCATTTTAGTCGGCTAGATATTTTTTCTTTTTTCCTTCTGTTTCCTATTTTTCTATTCTATTGTTCTATTTGTTTTCTATTCCTGTTTTTATTTGTTTTTCTTTTTAAACATTTCCTTTTTTCCTCCTCTTTTTCCTGAATCATCATTACTCCAGTGACACTGGCAGTGTGCGTGTGCAGAGTTGATGGCTTATAAACACCTTACTTGACGTCACCCTTTAGGTTGTGGGCTAATGAAGCAGAGATTATAAACTCATTTTTGTCCAAGGGGTGTGTGTGTGTGTGCATGTGTATCACTGTCTAGCCTTCAGCTGGTGAACTGTTTTTCAACACAGAAGTGACAATAAGGAGTTAATAAACCACCAACCTCAGAACTGTCCTCTGCTCAGAGTTGTGTGTGGATGTGCAGTGAAGACAGAAACAGCTGGACTACAGTCAGTATCAGTATATCTAAACATCTATAAAGTCACCTGTATGGCAGCTAGACCTGAAAAACTGTTCACTCTTACTAAGCATCTTTTCTCCATCTTATTTTTTACTTGCTGTAATTTTTTTGCTTCTCATCTTTCCTACTGTCTTTCAATTTCTTTTTCTTCTGTCCCTATATTTTATTCATTTCTTTCCTTTGTCTTTTTTTCTTTGTTCTTCCCATTTTGCCTTTTTTTTTTTTTTTAACTCGCTTGCCCTCTCTCCCCCTTCATTTCTTTCCCTTCCCTTTTTGTTCTTTGCTTTGCTGTTCTTTCCCTTCCTTCTTTTTCCCCTCCTTCTCCTTGCCTTTTCCTTTATCCTTTATCTTCTTTTCCTTTCCTTTTCATTCCAATCTATTTTCCTGGTTTTGCTTTCCTTTTATTTTTCCTTCTGTTCCATTCCTTTCCTTCCTTTGTTTTTATTCTTTTCCACTTTCCTGCCTTTCATCTAATGCCATTTCCTTCCCTCCTTTTTTTTTCTTTTTACCTTTTCCTTGCCTTTCATTCCGTTCTCTTTTCCTGCCTTTCCATTTATTTCCTTTTCGTTGATTTGTCCTTTCCTTTCCTTTCATTTTTTCCCTTATCCTTGCGCTTGTTACCCACAAGCAATGCAAAAGATTTTTTTCCCCGTTAGAGACTGCTCGGGGGCATATTCTTATGTACTGCACTGTTTTTTATACTAGGATGCATTTCTAATTCCATTAAAAGCTGCCTGTGTTTAATTCATCGTTGTGACCTTCATTTCCGGAGCGTGCACGCGCTGCCAAAACCCTGCCTATGTCTGAGAACGTCTTCCCGACTGTAGCTCATATTTCTAACTACCTCCAGGTGGCGTGAGAACAGTGTGACGTGTAAACGTGTCTTCTCTCTCTCTCTCTCTCTCTTTCACTGGACTGGATTCTCCTCACGGGGAGAGAGAGAGGATCCGCACCTTCACGCATCAGCCACTTTGGACATGTAGGATATGTTTACTTATACATGAAGGACCTCACCAAACCCGTCTCGCGTGGCTGCTTCCGGTTTAAGACGGGCTGAAAAAAAGGAGCGAATCATAAGCATAAAGGTCCGTATCAGACAATAGACGGAGATGAAATGCTAATGCTAATCCTGCTAAAAACCTGAGAGTGGAAATACTGGTTTACATTCATCATGTTGATAATATCAGCTACATGTAACGCTGACGTGTCCTCAGTCGCGTGCGGCAGTAGCGCGCCGTTACACTTTTCTGACTTCTGATGTTCTGAGCGCGTGAAATGTGAAATGTAACGCTCGTGCGAGTTCTGAAGCTCAGAACTGGCAAAGTACAGAACACCCACGACTTATGACGTGTTGATTGCGTGACATGGACCGATTAAGTGAGTTCTGGTGCACGAATTTTGCAACATAGAACGCTTGTGCAAGTTCTAAGAGTATGAAATGGAGCACTTGTGTGGGTTCTGATGTTTGGGTTGCATGACATGAAATGCTTGTGCGAGTTCTGACGTGAATGCGTGACACAGGACCCTTGTGCAAGTTCTGATGCATGGCTTTTGTGACATGGAACGCTTAGAGAACTTGGAGCACTTGTGTAGGTTCCGATGTTTGGATTGTAGGACATGACTTTCTGAATGCTTGACAGGGGACATGTGTGCAAGTTCTGATGTTCTGACTGCGTGTCACGAAACATGAAAAGTCGTAAGTGTCTGAAACAAGGCTTCTGCAAGTCCTGACATACAGATTGCGTAACATGGTTCTGAGTGAATTAAATACTTGTGTGAATCCTGAAAATTTCAATTTATTTGTTTACAATTTCTTTATTATCTTTATATTGGTGTTCCTTAGAAAGTTCTCTGCTTTAAATTGTATATTATAATAATAATAATAATAATAATGGTTATCATGGGGTGTCAAATTGAGAGAGTGTAAGTGGTGACAGCATGCTTTGTGTCTAAACTGAAAATGCAAACACACTCATGTGACCAATCCTGTTGAAATCTAAGAGGATTGTGTGACATGGAATGCTTTCGAGAGTTCTGGCTTGTGGATTGTGTGACATTGACTGTTCATCTTTCAGATTGCATGACATGGGGCGCATGTGGGAGATCTGACATTCTGATTAAATCAGTGGTGTCAAATCTTAGCAGAAGGCTGGTGTGGGTTTCAATCCAATCAATCAAGCAGGAGCCTCACCTGATTCCACCTGTATAATCAGTTGCGCTTGGCTTTCAATAGACTGAGGTGTGGCTTCTGCTTGGTTGGAACGAAAAAAAATTCCACCCACAGCGGCCCTTTCTACATAACCTCTGGATTAAATGAAATACCTGTGGGAGTCCTGACATGTTTTCTGTAATATATATTGAGGTTCCTCTGAAAGTTTGCAGACTTAAATTGTATATAATAAAAATAAATGAATAATAATAATAATAATAATAATAATAATAATAATAATGTTATAAGGTGTAAAGATTGATAGAGAGGGAGTGAGTGGTGAAAACTTTCCTTGTGTCAAAACAAAAAATACAAAAACACACCCATGTCACCAATCCTGTTTAAATTTGAGCGGACTTGAAATAAAGTTGCTGTTGTTGTTGGTGCTACTGCTAAGTTATCCGGCTACCTGAAGATTAGACAAAAAACATGGCAGTCACAACTCCAGGCTGCAAAAACATAATTCCTCTATGTAAGATATGTACAGATAACTAAACCATGTAAATATAACATTCAGGTGAAGCAAGTGTCTGGGACACACCAGGTCCAAAGATGAGGAAGAGTTTAGACCAGGAGTTCATCGCTGAAGTGGTCGTCCGTCTGCTACTGCTGTCTGTCTTTTTGTAAGTCTTTACACTATCGTCATCATCATCATCATCATCATCATCTCATATGACTTATCAAGTGTCCAGGATCACAGTACAACCATGCGTAGTGCAAACATACAACAGGCCTGGGACTGACATGTGAAATATGCTTATTTGGTAAAACTATGATAGTCTAGGCATGGGTATTATTTGCAACTCAACAAATAAGTAAATATATCCTTTATTGTTTAAAATGATTTGGTCTGCTTTGTTTTTGCAGCAAGAGCTTCCATACCCAATAAATACTCTGTAGCTAATTACAGATATTTCCTCATATGCAGAGTCTCATTTATGCAAGTCTGGTTAGAAGTACTATTTGTTTTTTAAGAAAAATTTGAATATTTAATGGGCAGCATGGTGGTGTAATGGTCAGCACTGTTGCCTCACAAGAAGATTCTGTGTTCAAACCTGCCAGCTGACCGGAGCCTTTCTGTGTGGAGTTTGCATGTTCTCCCCACGCCTGCGTGGATTTCTTCCAGGTGTTCAGGTTTCCTCCCACAGTCCAAAGACATGCAGATTAGGTCAAATGGCTACTCTAAATTGCCAGTGAGTGCGAATGGTTGTTCATCTCTGTGTTGCCCTATAGATTGGCGACCTGCCTAGGGTGTGTTCTCCTTCTCTCACCCGAAGTTAGCTGGGATTGTCTCCAGTTCCCCTCGACCCTGACGGATAAGCAGTATAGATAATGGATGGATGGATGGATGGACATTTAGTATGAGCAAGACATCCATTATGTTTTTCTCCAAGCTCTGGTGTAAACTAAAAGAGACAGACTTCACACACCGAACACATCTTGTTTGACTGACTACATTTGGAATAAGAGGGACATGGACATGAACATGGACATTGCATTTTTCCATGAACAGTCGCATTAAGATGACAAGATAATAATCGTATCTTATTCCAGAGTGACTGAGCAGTTGGGGCCGTTCACCCGACAGATCCAGCCTGAGGAAATCTGGCTTTACAGGTTTCACCATGTGAAGAATGACCACGTTCCTACCTCACTCATGTTCGTAAGTCTGTGCTGTGTTACTTAACACTAAAAGTGGGAGTGTGGGGTTTTTTATGTTTTAATTTTAGTTTTGAATCTCAGCATTCGAAATCTTAATCACTTTATGAGGAGCTGTTATTTGTGTCTAGGTTTGGGAGTTTTTAGTGTTCTTGTTAGGGCTGAGCAAACTACTGTAACTGTGAAGACAGATCACAGTGAAGTGTTTCCTCAAGTCTTAAGGTGAACTGAAGAGAAAAAAGGAAGGCACGATTGATGAACAACTACATTCAGTTTTTTTTATACAGTGTCAGAAATTTGCCTTCATGTTTGCCTGATCATTTGAATGCTCACAGACCTACAGAGTGTGTGTAAAGCTACATGTCCCCTTGCAAATCATGTCACTTCACACTGCTTCACTGCTCCTTCTTCTCAGGACTAACACGTATGACTGAGACAAGGGTGTGGTTCTGACAAGGTGTTGACAAATAGTAGAATAGTGAACAACTGATGGGCAGTTTGCTCTTTTGTATTTTATGTACTCCTCTATAAAAGCCTAAGAAGCTTCATATAATCATAAGCTTAGAGTCTGTTTGGATGAAACACCAGTCGGCGTGGTTGTTGTGGTGAACTCACGCATTTGCCTGAAGTTAAGCTGAACTTTAGTCTCTGCACCTCAGGACAGATTTTTGGGTGTGGCCCAGACTAGAGGATGAACTGTGGCTCCTGTTTTCTGCCTGTCTCATGCAGAGCATTGCTGTCTTTACACCACTGGTCACCGTTCTTGTTTTTGCATTCCTGAGAAGAACCGAAAAGGGGGAGATTAAGGAGGCTTCATTAGGTGAGTCTTGCATTCATAGAGATGTTTTTGTCCTAATACAATCTAAATAGTTTAAAACACATGTACTGACTAATGCAAATTAATTTCTACAGATCCAGATGATGTTAATTATGTTTGTATTGCCTTAAGCATTTGCTCCAAAAAGCCTGACACAAGTGCATGTGTGTTTATGCATGCAAAAACAACTATATAGTGCCTTTTCTAGTTTAAAGACTGCGTTTTAGAATGTGCGTAATTTTGTCTGTGTGTGCCTTCAGCTGTTACATTGACTCTGCTCCTGAATGGAGTTTTCACCAATGCTGTAAAGCTCACTGTGGGAAGGTGAGTGATGCACTGATAAAGTCCCATACATCACTGGAAGATTTAACACACTGCACATAGGAGGCGCTCTTTCACCATCATCATTTTGTCATTTTCAGCTCTTTCTGACCTTTAAGGAGTTTTATGGGCATTAATAAATTTAAATAAATTATTGAATGAACTTGTTAATTCTTATCTAAGGACTGATCACACATTTAGGTACCCTCAAGCTGATGAATCAAAAAAGGCACCTTGAAAGTAAAGTGAGTGTAAGGAATCAGTATCAAGGAATCATAATTTAAATTAGGGACATAGAAACATGGCCAGAGTGACCTGGTTGTAGGTGTGTCCTTTTGTTCTCTCTATTGCTGTGTTCAGATTTGTTCCTGAAGTACTTACTTTCTTGCTGATGTTTTTCTAATGTGTGGACCTTCAGACTTCACCTCTCTTTAGAGTCTATTTTCTTTTTTTTCCCCCCTCCTGTCTTTCTGTAGGCCACGTCCAGATTTCTTCTACCGCTGCTTTCCAGATGGTCAGATGAACCCGGAGTTTCAGTGTAGCGGCGACCCGAGAGTGGTCACAGAGGGGAGGAAGAGTTTCCCTAGCGGACACTCATCATGTATAAATGTCTTCATTACTGTTCATAATTATTACTTGTGTTTACCCAAACACCTCTCTCTTGGAGTGTACACTGTTTGTTATATAAATCATGGAATTGCGTGTCAGTCAAACTGACTCTATTGTTGGTGTGTAATTAATTCACCAAAGTTATGAATAAAGTATAAAGCATATGAGGAAAGTTAAGTACTCTAGTCAACAATTCTCTGGCATTAATTCTCTGGCAATTTTGAAATGTTCTGCAGAACCAGCTCACACTGTTTTAAAGCACTGAAACAGACTTATGAATTCATTGGAAATGGCTTTGGGTTAGGCATGTGACCCTCTCCATATCTCTAAAATCCACAACACAGAACCCCTCTCATGAATGTGGGCGTCGCCCAAAGATTCTGCATCAGTGTCCGACTGAGACATAGGAATGAATTTGGGTGCAGATTCATGTTGATAGTAGACTTCATACTGAAACACATTTGCAGTGGACAATAGAAGTCTTTATTGAGCAAATGAGAACCCTTACAGCCGACTCTTCTGAGTGTTGCGCAAGAAAAGTATTCACCAGGAAATTGTGTATTTGATTCCAATGATGCCAAAACCGTTCGAGACAGCAAAATAGGATACTGGATAATGTTACCATCCCAAAGTTGATTATTTTCCAATAACAGCACATCTCTATATAATTAATATAAACCTTGATTTGTTTGCAGCCCACACTGCAAATTAATCAACACCTTTTGACCAATAATAATCAATAATCAGAGCACTATGGTATTAAATATTTGTAATATAGACTGATTTATCTGTATTTATTTGTTTTCCCTACTATTAGTTGCATTTGCCGGACTGGGCTTTACTGCACTCTTTGTGGCTGGGAAGCTCCACTGTTTCAGTCCAGCTGGTCGGGGAAAAGCCTGGCGACTGTGTGCGTTCCTCACACCTCTGCTCTGTGCCGTCTTGATCGCCGTCTCCAGAACTTGTGACTACAAACATCACTGGCAAGGTGATTGAGAATCCACACAATCTGCAATCTGGCTGAGTCAAATAGTGAGCTGGATTATGCAAAAATAACACACAGTAAAGTGATATTTAAATATTTTTTAAAAGGTTGCTTTTTATAGAGAGGAATACAGGACTACGTTCGCTGGATATAACATTAGTCACTTGTCATTTGTACCCTAATACTTAGTTACTCCTCAGTACGCTTTAATCTCAGTGCAAGTTCTGCAAGGTAAGAATTCCACTGGTGTCTTAAGAGTCTTCCTGTCAGTTTTCGTTCATTGTTTCATTAACCGTGCAATTCAGGTTTAGTACATTCACTTACTGTTTCAAATAATCCCTCAAGCGCATTTCCATCATTTATTGATCGGTGTAACTGTCTGTTGTGACGCGTGCAACCTCCTTTGATTGGGTGTATTTTGCCAAATGCGGGAACAGCCTTTCGCCATCCTCTAACATCCTGCTTCTGTTTTAAACACCATCTCTGTGAGTGTTGATGCTTCACATGTTCACCTCAGAGTCTTGCCAAAATGTAACAAAAAAAAATAAGATGCTGTCATTGGTTTATACAACAATATTCTTTTTGTCTGGGAAGCTTATATAAAGAAATAAAGGAATAAATGAACAGAAATATTCAAAAACATGAACAAAGCAACCAATAGCTTAAAAGAAAAAGTTAAAAGTAAATAAATAGAAACATTAATGGTAGTGTCACTATGAAGTGAACTATGTGTAAACACTATTCAAATAAATTTCAGCTTCAATCAAGGGTTTCCTACACAGCTAAAATATGGATCTGTCTGTCATTTTTATATATATTTTTTAATAATATGAATAATGTTAGCCTATTTTATTGACAATGTTCTTGTCTTCTGTCTCCCTGTTGCTTGTTCCTCCAGATGTGTTAGTGGGATCACTGCTGGGTTTGACCTTCTCGTACCTATGTTACAGACAGCATTATCCATCACTCACTGAGCCTGATTCCCATAAACCCCTGAGGTTCAGAGACACAATATCCTCAGCACAGGAACGCAAACAAGCCACTGCAGGATTCCTCTTGCCTCTATAGGGATGCCAGTAGCACTTAAACTAATCTTGAACTGTGTGATGGACATCCCCTCATTCACAGCCCTTAATCTAATGCTGCCAGTATATGTATATGTGAGTGTGAGTGCAACACCTATGAGTCCCTGTTTCAATTTGACCTTGTTAAGTTTAAAAAAAAAAAAAGAAGACGGAAAGAAATACTTTGTAGATATTTGCATTTATATTGGACCATGAGCAGCCTGGGGGTTTCTGCATCAGGTTTCGAAAATCTGTTTGAATATCATATATGTCCCTCACACACTATGTTTATAATGGGGTCTATCAATAAAATGTTTGTAAAATTGGGACTGTGGCCTTCTGGTTAGATTTATTTCTGACAGAGATGTAGTTTTTAGAAAAATAAAAGGTTTTGGATATTGGATTTGGATATAACATCTTTCATACTTCTGCCACGTGACTGATTTGGACCTTCGTTAAGATCTACAGATAAGGATATGATATGATAAAGTGATACAATCAATTAATTTGCAACAAAATATAGAAAACACTCAAGTGAACATATAGTTTGATAAAGTATTAAATTACCATAGCAGTCAACCTTGCAAAAACTTGTTATATATGCTCGTTTATTTGTAAATAATAAAAAGCCACAAAGGAGTCACAAGTTAATAAAATAAAATGAAAAAATTATTATAATTAGAGATACAGAATATACAAAGTATTCTCAGTGCAACATCATAGTTCCTGACAGGTTCTTTGTAAAATAGTTATCCATTAATACTGTAGAGAAAATGTTTTCCATTAACTGTTGATTACTGTTAAGTATTGCATAAGTTAGTTAGCTAGCCATATTAGTCAGCTTGTTCTTTGATATACGTTTAGTGGTTGTGTGCATATATAGACTGAAGTCCTGAATTAAATGCATGCAGTATTGTTTCTTATAATACCATAATAATATTGTGAACCATGATATGTTAGGCAGTGATTGTGATATGAAAAGTTTCATACCAGGGAATTTATAATGAGCTCAAACATCTTCTGTCTGACACTATTTAATACAGTAGAGCTATATCCTTTCTGTCACTCGAGCAAGAGGGTGCTGCTGAGAGCCATAATGGAAGTCGTGAGCAGTACAAGGAGACCAGAATGTCCAATTGAGTCACTGCGGCTACTGGGAGTATCTTGTGTCTGCTTCTGCTGCAAGCTCTCAGAGTACACCATGTACAGCTCAACACATTTCCGAGACTTCATTTGCTGGATGAGTGCAGGGTAACCGATCTCTATGATGCTTACTGTATCATCATTGCTCTCCTGGGACTCAACAGGCACTTGAACCTCAGAAGTGCCATTCTCAGGTATCCCAACTCTCTCAAAAGAGCCATTGGAAACGGCAAGTGATCCAGTCATGGGGTCATCACTCTGGATGCTACTAATCTTTACATCACGATTTTTCAACAGGTCAGTTCTCTTCATGCACTTGTCCATGTATTTTTCATAAGTCTGGGCCTGAGGCTGTGGCTTGAATGTGTAGTCACGTTCATAGACATTTGTATCAGTAGATTTCTTGCTATAGCGGTGGTGCATGTAATGGTTGTAGTAATTCTCCTCTTGGGGGCTGTTGAAGTGAAAGTTTGGCCGCGGAAATCGACCCAGACCATACCCTACAGCCATCCCTGTCATAGCCCCGACTCCGGCTGCCAGCATTGCCTTTTTGGCAAAGCCTTTGGACTTCACAGATGGTCCATAGCCCATATTATGAACTGATTTTGAGAAAGGGGAACCACCGATTCCATACCCTGGACCCCCAAACCCACCTCCATAGCGAGGACTAAGGATCTTGTTGTTAGGATTCCAGTTAGGATATGATCCTCCTATGGATGGATATCCCCCTGGGAATCCTCCTGGCTGTCCTCCTGTTCTCACTGGGTAGCCACCACCCACTGGATATCCTGCAGGGTTTGGGTAGCCACCAGCTGCAGGGTATCCTCTCCCTGCAGGATACTGATTAGGACTTACACCCCCTCCACCAGGGTACTGGCCTCCAGATGGGTAACTACCACCTGCAGGGTACTGATTGGGGTACCCGCCTTGATTCACACCTCCTCTTCCTGGATACGGGTTAGGATACCCTCCAGGACTACTGCCCCCTTGTCCTGGATTCTGTCCACCTGGATAACTTCCCCCTGCAGGATAATTCCCACCTGCAGGTTTCTGGTTAGGATACCCTCCAGGTCTAGAGCCCCCTTGTCCTGGATTCTGTCCCCCAGCTGGGTAACTCCCACCTCCAGGGTACTTGTTGGGATTCCCTCCAGGACTAGAGCCCCCTTGTCCTGGATATTGCCCTCCAGATGGATAACGTCCACCTGCAGGGTAACTCCCACCTGCAGGGTAACTCCCACCTGCAGGGTAGCTTCCACCTGCAGGGTAACTCCCACCTGCAGGGTAACTCCCACCTGCAGGGTAACTCCCACCTGCAGGGTAACTCCCACCTGCAGGGTTCTGATGAGGATATCCTCCTGGATTAACACCTCCTCTACCAGGGTACTGTTGGTTAGGATATCCTACCCCAGGATTACTGCCTGCAGAAGGATTAGGTTTGGACTGCCTGGGATAGTTTGGGGTCTTGCTCCCATGATGAGGCTTGTTTGAAGATGTAGATGTTGTTTTAGTGTTGGTAGGCTTTTTGCTACTTGTTCCTTTCTTGTTTGCTGATGTGCCATGCAGCAATAGCAATAAACCCAAACAGAAAATTGTAAAGGTGTTCAGCTGCCCCATCCTGTAATCAAGGGAAGAGATTATATTAGGACATTTAGTTGTGTTTAAAGACACACTTCTGTTGTTCTTTATTAGTTAACCCTTCCAAGAAAAGGCTGTTTAAAAGAAAGGTAAGACTATGATTTTAATTCTCAGATAAGAAGAAATTGTATAATAGTAAATCTAACATAATAATCTCACCTAATTTACACTTGGTTTCTAAAGTAAAATGTTATTTGTAGAAAATAGCAATGCTGCTATGAAAATATAAATATATAAACATATAAATGCAAATATATTCTTAGATATCAAAACCATGCACTATATGTGTGGTGACTCTCCATGCCCATGACCTTCAGGATGTTACACCCACAATCCTCTAGTCCAGGTCAGGTGATTTCTTTCTTCTAACAAATATTTTGAACTTTACATTACACAAGGAAATCCAGTAATGAAAGTAGGAGCAGAAATATTTTTTAAAAAATTGGTCATGTCATGTTAAAAATAATGAAATTAAATGTTGTACTACATTGGCGATTTTAGTCACTTTTCAGGGGTGCTAAACCACTCCTAGAATTTTTTTTTCAGCACCCCAAAAATAATAATAATATAGTATTTCTGGGGTCGTTTTAAGCCCTCTAATGTTAGATTTTGCGAACAAATAGGACAAACAATTTACAGGTTCAAATGACTTTATTTAAGTAGGTTTAATAACCTAATAAAACAGCAGAATGGTCTGAGAATGCTGGGTCCAATTGGTTATTATTACTGTGACTGGTTATAGTTCTGTGTAAAATGAAATGTGTGAATAGTGTCCAAGAACATTAGCTAACATTCACTAGAATTTATCGGCTAATGTTAAGCTTTCCAAGTTATCACGTTAGTCTGTTTGCTTTCACAGTTGCCATCGAACTAACATGCACTTTATTAGTTTAGTTAAAGTACTCGCTGTGATCCTTATTCTGATTGTCATGTGCAGGTATGGACAGGCAGAGTGCAGCTGCGGTTCAGTACTTTAATATAAAACTCACAGGCAGACAAATCCAAATCAATAATCCAAGAACAAGGTCAAAATACAAGCAAAGGATCAACAGAGAAGCAAACAACTATTTCAGGTAGCAAAAACCATAGAACAGAACAGCGTTAATAACCGGAATAGTAAACACACAATGCATACAAAACCCAGGAACTTTAATTATATTTATTGTCTATTTGTTGTCATAAAATAAACATCTATGTCAAAATTTGAACTAAACAATAGGGTGCCTAAGACTTTTGTACTGTACATGCATATATATATGATAATCGAAATAGGAGAGTCATTACAGTAAGCCCTACCTAATATTTAGCACTAAAAGGTTTTAAGAGAACCTTATTGGATTTGCTGTGAGTGCCAAACAAAAGTGATACTCATTTGATCTTATTAAGCACTAAAAGCTCTACTGATGGTCAGCTTTTAAAGTGCCTATGAGAGTTTAAGAGCCAGGATTTTATTCTGTATCTTGATGTATTTCCTTTTTGAATGTCAGAGTGGCACAACAACAAAGCGCATTTGAGATGTGCCACACCCTAAAAAAATAAACAATCTTTGAACCAGCACAGAGAACTAGCTAAATAAAGAAATCTAAGAGTTTAATGAAAACCTTTTTTTTTTTTTGAAGTGTGGAGGATTTCTCATCGCCGCCATCACCCACACCACAAAGATGATATATTAGATGATGAGATGCTGTGTGTTTTTGGAATTATTCTGTTTGTCTGAGCCGATATTGACCACCAGCGATGCTGAGGGTGATGCAGAGCTGCAGGGGCACTACCAGGAGGTAGTAAAATGATATTACTGATGGAGAAGCACAGTCATGTTTTCCACCAGTCTCAGCCCCAAGTTGGTAAAACACCCCCCTGAAAAGTGTCAAACTGGCAACTTGCACAAAATCTGCCTTCTCTGAAAAGAATAAACTCCCTACACTTTTTTCCTCACCTAGAGATGGCTGGAAATGTAAATGTGTGCAAAAATACACAGACAAAAACATACCAATGAACAATATTTGCTACTGTAGAGCAAGACACAGCCCCAGGGACGGGACATATTCAATTCCATTCAATTCAATTTTATTTGTATAGCGCTTTTAACAATCGACATCGTCATAAAGCAGCTTCACCGAAATATATAAATTCCAATTAAACTTATGAATCTATAAAAATATATATATTTATATATCCCTAATGAGCAAACCAGTGGCAATGGTGGCAAGGAAAAACTCCATGAGGTGAATGATGAGGAAATGATGATTGAGAAAATTTAAACATGAATATCTCCAAGATTATATTTGTATTGTGTTTATAGATATATTACCAAAATGGTGTCCATTACCCAAAGGGACAGAAAAGAAACACCCATATTGATTTCAGGGGTAATGTAAAGATGAAAAAGAGGGATTGCACTGCCACAAAACGTTAGTAAATATCAGCCTATGTCATCAAAATGCACTGAAATATTTGAATTAGTTTTGTATGAATCTAGCTGGTCTTGTACTGCTGATGAGGGATGATGCTTACCAAAACATAGCTTTTCAGCTAAACAACTGAGACACACCTATCCAGAAAAGTCTAGCATTTATAATTCCATATAATGGAAGCTCAATGCGTCCATAATATCTGATCTGGAGCATGATAATTTTTTGTTTTTTTTTTATTCTTTCTTTCTTCCTTTTTTCCATCCGTACTGTGTCTACATGTGAATGCTTCCCTACACACTCTCCATCTTCAGCAGCAGTCCATGTCCATGCCTTGCTAAAATTCAACAAAACAGTGTAGGATCAAATCAAAACAAAGCCCCAAATTCTTTAATGTTTACTCCTCTATTTTTGCCCTGCTCATCTACTACAGAGGTCATATATTTTCTCGGAACAGAATTTCATACACGACAGATTAGTAATAAATCAATGAATAAAATAATCATCAGCACAGGACATCAACATCGCCATTTATTACTTTGCACTTTATTTAAAAAAAAACAGCAGTATATATATCTGCTTTCTTACCTTATAGAAGCTCGTTTCAGCTCGGTCTTTTAGTGACTGAAAATTATTGTTTTGTTTCTCTGATCTCTGGCTGAATCTCAGTTTGCTTGTATTCCCTATGTAGGTGCCCTTCATAGGGTATAAACTAATGGATTGAATTCAGTGTTCCAGAGGAAGTTATTTGGGATTCGGCCCTTATTTGGGGCGGGGTTTCCAATCCCACGGGGTAAGAATGGAGCTGGAGTTATGTAATCTATAAAACAATTATTTTTTATACTCCAGATTATTTCTAAAATGGTAGCGCCACGCGCGCATCCTGTTTTCCAGGGGATGCCACACCTCTGGTCTAAATCTAAAAGGAACTATTTTGGCCAATTTGTGTTTTTTGTTTTGTTTTATATTAATTTACTTATCTTTGTCATTTTTATTTTTATTTTTATTTTTTGCTTGCCTTATTTAATAGTACAGTTCATAATGTTATGCAATAACATTTTTAATAATTAAAGTATATTACAGCAGATTAATCGTATTGATCTATATTCTCACTTCCGGGTTGCTGCTGGTTTCTATAGTGATGAAGGTTCGGCACGTGCTACAGTGTGTCTGACACATTCAGTACAAAAATCAGTGATTGCAACTTCAGAATTGGTCTTGAAACAGGACGATATTATTAGATGATTATTAGTTCCTTAGTTTTGCACCATCAACTTGAACAGGAGACTATGCTGTTCTAACATATTCTTTGTATGTTAAATAAAAAGAAATAGTTGACTAATTTATCAAATAATATATAACCCAGTTTATCAGACTTACAATCTCCACTCCTGAAACATGGTTAACAGAAATAATATCAATTTTATTAAGTCTTAAAAGCTTTCATGATATATCAGATACAACATATACATCAGATTACATCATGATTAGACCAATAGCCTTTCAGTACACAGGCATGGCTAAAAGTCTTAGCATACAATAAAGTACTTTTATTTAATCAGTTATTAAACATACAACAAAATATGATCAAATTATGTTTCTCCAGTGAGACTCCCTAATTCTTCACTAATCCCAGTACACAGTAGGGTATGATCTGATTAGGGCTGTAGGAAAGATAACGCAGAACACTCAGAGAAGTGTACTAATAGAGTGGCTATTAGCACTGTCTGATGTTGCTGAATGACAGGCATCGCTGAGTCACTCGCTGGGTGGATGTAAAGTTTTATTAGATCAGCCAATCACAAACTGGATCACATCACTTGCTTTAAAGTTTACTAAACTGTAAATTGTGCATACCAGAATTATATGCTTGGAACTATCTGATGAAATCAAAAGGAAGTGGCGTGGAGCTTAGCTACATGCTGTCACAAGGTGGCAACTGCTGTCCACAAATTAAGCCTTATCTCACCAACCTTGACCTCAAATCACCTGAAAGGTCTTGCTCTTTCCACCCCTGCTGCCACAACTTTTCCAGTTTTGTCTTAAAACTTCAAATTTTATGTAAGCTCTGTCCAAGAATGGCACTTGGCAAGATTATGTCATACTAATATTAGGTTCTTGGTAGTGTACTCATGAGCAAAATTATATTTGAACAATGTTTTGGTGAGTTATGTTTTATTTCTTGGAGTGATATTACAAAATTCAAACCCTGAGAGAGAGAGTTAAAGAAATGAAACATCTACTAAGAAAAAGCTTTATCAGTCAGATGTTGCATGTGTTTCTGAATCACACGGCGCATATCACAGTATCTGCAACAACAAAGAAATGAGTGTGTGATTAAATGAGTGTAGTTGTAAATTTGTTTAATTAGTAATGATAAGCAACCTGCCGAAAGACACACTATCTGCTTTTTTCACAACTTTTAAAACAGGACAACAGTAAATGCCATTTAGTAGCAGTATTATGAGTCATCTCAGCAAGTGTGTGTAATTGTGTGAACACTAAATGCAGGAGTAAACTACACGTACTTCTGCTTGAGCTTCTCCATCTCTCTGTTCTCTTCCTCCTTCAGTTTCTCAATGAAGCTCTGTAGCACAGGCATCTCCAGCTTTATATACTGCGCTACCTGAACACACAAGAGACCAACACCTTTTATGATTGTCTGTTAGTGTCATGTTGTTCTATGTGCATGCAAATGATGAATCTCCCACAAAGCTTTACACTGTATGAACAAGTAAATTAGACATCCTCGGCTGCTGTTGTGGTTTAAATCTAGCAGATCGGCATTTCTAGCATCATAATATAGGTTCAACTGAATGTTGGAATTTCCAAAAATGAGAATGGTAAGAATGGTACAAAACGCAAAATACTGTCAAGCACGGGATGAAATTTTTCCTTTAGCATGGCATGACTGATATCAAATCAGAGAAAGTAATGTATAACATGCTTCCTGTAAAACACATGAAGCCACCGCATACACTCAGTGACAAAAAAAGTTAAGCACCTAGATGGAGTGGTGGAAATTAATTGAACCTGCACGTGATGAAAGGTCATGTGACTGTATCTCAATGATTACAATATCAGATCAAACAGACAACAGAGTTGGCAGTACAGGCATTCCTGGTCTCATGGCAGTAGGGCGTGGCACCCCCGGGCCTGGATACATGCGGTGATACGGTGCGTAGGGAGTCAAACAGCCGTTGTATCCTCTAATGCGGTAAGTCCGCCCACAGCTGCTGTAACTGACCCTCGAGATCCTGCAGATTGGCACTGGGTCTGAGCTGACGTCTAAGCTGATCCTGCATATGATCGATCAGGGAAAAATCTGTCCATGGGAGGACCTCAACATGATGCAAGCAGTCCATAGACACACATGATGTGTGTGGATGGGGGTTGTCTTGTTGAAAGAATGTACCAGGTTGCTGTCCCAAGAAGGCTGAGACATGCAAATGCAGGGTCCCACGAATCACTACCAGAGATGACCTGAAGTCAAATCCTATGGCTCCCCTCACCATGATGCCAGGAGTAACACCGGTGTGTCTCGCCACAACATTGGCAGGATTGGTCCTCTCCCCTTGGCGCCACCATACACACACACGACGGTCATCTGTGGTAATGCAGAACCAAGATTCATTGCTGAACATGGTATGACATAACTCGTCATCAGTCCATGCCTCCCGGTTACGGCACCATTCCAAACGCAGCCGTATCTGTGCTGGTGTTAACGGCAGCCTAGACATGGGACGGCGAAACCCGTATTCCGGCTGATGCCAGTCATCGAGATACGGGGTGTTGTAGAGAGTCCAATACCTGTGTATGGTTGGCAGGCACAGATGTCATGGGGTTCTGTAATGCTTGGTGCATTGTATGCTGTAATGTACTTGGTACATTCGCCTTGGGTAACTGGAATCTCCACGATGTGTGTGGGTGCCCTCACGTGCCCGAAATGCCAGGCAATTGCACAATACGACCACCCAGCCTCATGCAAACCCACAATGCAACCCCGATCAAACTCTGTCAAGTGCTGGTAATGCTGTTTAATGCTTGTAAGAGGCATCCTCTGTGTCTGGTGACTAGATGTATCAGCTCTTCGCAAATCGAATCATTTACATACCCATTGCTGGTCTGCACATGCACCGAATTACATCCAAATCGGACCATTCCTTCTGGGTGCTTAAATTTTTTTATCACTGAGTATATTTTTAAACTTCTGCTGCTGCTCAGACATCTGTAACAGGCAACACTGAAAGTAATGTTTTATTTCTCTGTGTTTGATAATGATGGTAAGCATACTGTATGTACCGTTTTAACCCTAGACTTATACAACATTTTGAAATAGCTCAGATGAACATGTCATGACACCTGCCCCCTTACCCATGTGTCCTGCCCAGCACTGCTACATTTTACACTGCTTGTACAAGCTGTTATCAATATCTTACATCATAGGTGACCTCCTCCACCTGGTCAGGCTCCATGAGAAAGATTTTGCTGATCTGTTCACACGGTCCATGTACGAGACGGATGGCCAGCGGATGATCATCCCTTTTCAGTTGCATGCGTTCTGAGTCAAAACACAGGACCAATTACAGCCAATAAAACACAGTTACATTCTATTTGACAGTGAAAATGTCCAGCAACCAGGTTCCCTTACAAATCCTTAAGCATGTAATATGAAAATTACTTAATGTGAACTTAATAATCTGAAATTACTTAATGGCTTCTTATTTTGGGTGAAGAGGTGGCTCACCTCCACTCGTGTGTACGAGGAAGAGGGTGAACTCATCAGGACTGTTCTCAATCTTAAACTTGTTGAGCAGCACACGTAGGACCTGCGACGTTGTCATGGAGCTGTTGATGCGGACGTTAGTCACCGAACCAAACGCAGGCGTGAAAACCGCAGTCTGACAAAGAAAGAGGACAAGGAGAAACACAGGAGAGAAACACAGTAAAGAAAATACAAAGATAAATTTTCTAAGTTGGAGTAGAGGAACATCAGGAGTGTAGACATTTCGAACAATAATTTTGGACAGTGATAACTTCATAAATGTGAAATATTAGGTATCTTTACAAATGTAGGAATTTACAGTAGGAAATTGTGCAGTAACATTTGGTGTGAAATTTGAATAAAATCTAAAAAAATGATTAGAACTCATACCTTGAGATTATAGAAATGCCCGTTGAAGGAACATCGATGTCTTTTGATTCGCCGCTGGTTACTACGCTCTATCCGTTCACAGTGTTTCTGCCCAGTCACACAACTCCTGGTCCTCTGCAGGGTTGACTCGTCCCCTTCACCTGCCCATGGGATACATAACACCACTACAGTTAATCAAATCTATCTTTCCACACATACAGCACTATGTAAAACTACAAGTGTGCACTAGCATTCTAGCACACTACAATTCCTACCAACCTTTTGTACATTAGACCACTAATTATGTGTATTAGCACTCTAGCACTCAAATTCTAAGTTAGCACTCATGCATGTTAGCACTCTACATGCTCTAATTTGCAGTTTCAGTTAATCATATACCTGTACTCACCTCTCTGATCTGCTGCTTCATTACAACTCTCATTTGATTCGTCCTCAGGCCCTGTGACCTGAATTGTGGGCGGAGCCTGTGTCATATGCTGTTTTCTTAAAAAAAAAAAAAAAAAAAAGTGAATTTATGCTGTAATATGACATGGTATAGCATGATCATTATATTCTTTCATATTGTTGTATATTATTATTATTATTATTATTATTATTAAGTTAAAGCATTAAGTAAATAATAAACCAACTGTTTAATGAAAAAATAACTACTGCATACTTTGACTCTGCTTTTCTCGCATCAGGTATTGAGCGCCTCAAGGATGCAAGAAAACGAGGAGAGACTGGCTCTTTGCCATCTTGCATCTGCAATCTGATTGGTCGCCGCAGACCCCAAAAGATGTTAAGCAAACCTTCAATGATCAGCTCCCCTTCCTCCTGTTTTAGTCAAATAATATCACAAACATTGAGAAAATGCTCTACAAACACAAAATGCTACAAAATAGCATCATGGGTGTGTGTGACTCGCCTCTCTGTGCCGCAGGTGGAGCGAATTTTCCTCATAATAAAGGTTGTAGGTTTTAAGATGTGACAGTAAGTCAGTCCTAAAAATAAAATCACAACTCCTGGTTCAGAGGCAGCTCACTGTCTGAGTGCACTAACTTGAATTGTGGGATTTTCTTGGTAGTTATTAAACACTAATACAGTTCCACTCATAAGGAGTGTAAGGAGTAAAACATAAGCAAGATGCATAAAATTATAGTGTAAAATTTGCATCTTACTTGCTGATGAATTTGTTTTCTCCAATCTGCACTGAATTCACAACAGCCATAAGGACAAAATTGATGGGCCTGAAACAGAGGGGAGGGGAGGGGAGGGGAGGAGAGGGGGAGGAAAGACAAAAAAATATCAGATGTGAGAACAATATAAAGCCAGCAATGGACAAAAACAGGGAAAGAAAATTCAATTAAAATTCATGACAGGCCTTTTTGCATGTAGCTCTCTCTAGAGTTGTCGTGAGTGTGTTTTAGTTAAACGTCCATATATATATATTCAATAATATTCTTATGGAATTCATAAGTATATTTTCAGTAGTGTATAATTACCTGTAACAACCAAGCATTTTCATAAGCTTAGAATGAGTTCTTTATATCTGCACATGTTCACATCAACTGTGCCACCATGTTGTGCCACTACAAATTTTCCAAATTTTGAAAAATGTAGGATCACATATTATTTAGCATGAAAGAAGCAAGGAAGTGTGAATATAAGTATTTGGGAGTACACTACAGGTGACTGATGGCCACCATATGTTCTAATACACGCTTAGAATGGGAGGAGTAAGAGAGGGTGGTTAAATCCTACATAGTGAACCTTTAAAGCTAGGGTAAGTAATTTTGTAGTAAGCAGCAAGGGTAAGCTAGATTTTGAAAATATCCATTGAAAAATCCCACCCCCTCCCTTCAGCCCTCGCTCCAAAGCCATTCCTGCAAAACACATGAACGCGCACTGCCTGACTACTCCTGGAGGACGAGTCCATCAGAGAGAGCGTTGGGGGAAGCGTAGCGCATCGCTGTCATATCAAACTACCTCATGTTCGATTCACATGTAGGAAAACACCTAGCATTATCATAATAAATGTAAACAACAAACTTGGTCATTGCTAGCTTGCTAGCTTTAGCAGTGTGTCTGAAATATGTCTGACTATAGCCTTCCAGAAGACTCCAGCCATGGGCAATGAGTGCACGGGCACAATGTACGCAGGTAGACATTCAGATTATTTCATTCAAACTGAATTAAATGACTGGATGGGTTGTTACAACCCTACAATTGCTACAGCTGACAGATATTTTTCATTTGAGTTATTCATTGCTGTCAGGATGTAAAAAGAATTTCAAGAAATATAACAAAAAAATGCTTCTAAAATAAATTGCTTACCCTTGCTTTAAACTTGTCCTGTTTGTACAAAATGTTCTCTAAATTAATTCCACTTACTTACTTGTCAGCATCAGCTGCTGTATTTTGCACAGGGTTGTGTTTTTGTATTTCCTGGTTGTAAATGGTGCAGAAAACCAACGTGACAAAAAAAAGCCCTACACACTCTATACACTCCACACACTCCCTGGCCTGCTGAACGCACATTCATGTGGTGTGTATTAACAGCATGAAACTACTGTACGTTTTACTTTAGTACTGCACACACTTTTTGGGTTGATCTGTTTTACACGTTTACTGAAAGAGGAACATGAGTAGAATAATTTTCCGAACATGACACACAGAGTCACTTGAAGTTTAGAGATGAGAGGCAGAAGGAATGAAAGTGTTGATCAAAAGTAGCTATTCTGTAAATGTGAAGAAGAAAGGTGATAGTGGTTTTCCATTCCTCTATGTCGTAGGTTCAGTCCCACCTTTAATCAGGAGGAACTCTAAACGTAAGAAGGACTTTAATACTATATTTCTGCAAAATCTAAAAAGATAGAGGCACTGGGTAATACTGTACAATACAGGATGTGCTTTAAGGAATATTGTTTAAGTTATTAAATTTCTACATACACATTTAGTTGTTTAAAATATCAAGACAGTGAGTGATGGAGCAAGAGGACAGATGGAACGCAGAAGATGAAGAAACTGAAGAAGCAGGTGACTTACTGTGTAGGAAGCCCAGCACCACAAGGAAGAGGAGAAAGGGATTGTGTGTGTGTGTGTGTGTGTGTGTGTGTGTGTGTCAGGTACAACAACACAGACCCTTTGAAGAGTGGATTTACCAGGAAGACAAAGTCTGTGTGTGTTGAAAGGAACCCGTGCCCCTCCCTAAAGCAGATCACACAGGAAGCTGAGTGTGAGTGCACTTGTGTTTGGACTTCCTGTTAGCACCGCACATGCACTGGTGTGTATCTGCAATATCCGAAACATGCACCAGATATATCTTTGAAGTAAAGAAATGCTCCTCCAAGCATAAAAATGCAAATGATCAAAAATGTTAAAGAAATATAACTGCTCCATATTGGACATGATGACCTTTTGACCTCCATTTGTTATACGTATACATAAAAATGTAAGAAGCTTGCTGAATATTATTGACCCCAGTTTGAGGTTCTAAGAGGAAGGGAAACGTGTGTGGAGCCACCTCGTGGTAATACAAATTTGTACACTTAGAAAATTTTTTATTTAAATTTGTCCAAAAGCCCTTTTGTTCTGCTGCTGTCTGACATTTCTCACAAACGAGACAGACTCCTCCCAAATACAACACAGTGGAAATGATGTTAACAACAATATTAACTATATTGTGTATTGCAAAAAAAAGTCATAGCAGTGACTGCAGTGTGCAGTGGTCCAGAACCTACATATGTCTTATGTAAGTGTATTGTGTTTAGTGTCACAAGCTCAATCATGCAAATGCTTATTTATTGGTCCAGTTTCATACAATCAGATCAACTCATCAAAACATCTAACAAATAGTCATCTCTAAGGATTCAAATGATTATCAGGTAAATGTTTACATCAGGTCTGGAACAGTCTGATAAATTCACAGTATGAGAATCATATGACATGTTATTGCAGTTTTTAGTGCATCATGCTATGTACTCACAGCTTCCCATTCTCAAACAGGACATCACATTCTGTGTCACACTGCATTCACACAAAAAGTCACTAATGCCTCTCCAGCTGCTCCAGCTGTGGGCGTAGCCGTGTGGAAATGGTTTTCCTAAATTGCATCCACACTGTTTCAATTATACTAGAGTTGCACTTTTATTGTCCATTACCACCTGTTTCTGAAGGAATTGTAATCAATCCCACCCACTCGTGAAGGAATTCGGACTATTTCCCTCTGCTCTTCAGGAAATTCTGACCAATCTCATTCACTCCTAAAGGAATTCTGACTAATTCTGTCCACTTCTCTGACTAGCTGTAACCCGCCAGCTCCTAGAATTAATATTTGTTCGTACCTGCTAGCAATATTTTCTAATTAGCTTAGTTGGTCCTGTTTCTGTCACACCATGGATGAAGGATGAATGAATGAAAACTTTCTTGTCCCCCCCTGCTAAAATAACTGAAATCACATCGCTGTTTGAGAAACCTGTGCAGAAAAATTCATAATTATCTGTGTTAAAGCGAGCACACACTACCACTCCAGGAGCAGTGTGAGGTTTCGGGTGTTCAGTCAGGGAAAGTGCTAACATACTGTTTAAAGTTGTCTTCAGTGGAATTAGTCTGAGGCTTCAGGATTTTACCAGAACAATGTGGAAATATCAATTAACAATCTTGCAGCAGTTTAATTTTCTACACTGGTATGAAATAATTGTTACACTGATATATACCATATATCATATCATATATCATATCACATCATATATATATATATGTATGTGTGTATATATATATATACACTACCAGTCAAAAGTTTGGACACACCTTCTAATTCAATGTTTTTCTTTATTTTTATGACTTTAAAAGAGACT
>JAQQZR010000009.1:16650559-16660788 GCA_030068235.1 Notoglanidium macrostoma
GTAAGATAATGCCGATTGCATCATCACGGTAAATGGTGGCTACTTTGAAGAATCTAAAATATGAAACATATTTTGTTCTTTTGGGTTTTTTGTTTTTTTTTACACTTTTCTGTTTACCACATAATTCAGTATATGCCATACGTGTTGCTTCATAGTTTTGATCTATTCAGTAATGTTTTACAATGTAGAAAGCAAAAAAAAAAGAAAACCTATGAAAAAGAGTAGGGGTGTACAAACTTTTGACTGGTAGTGTATATATATATATATATATATATATATGCGCATCATCACTTCTCATTGACATCTGATTTTTCAGGCTGTGCCCTTCACTGGTTTAGATGACATTCTCAAACAGCTGCATGGAAGCCATAATGTTCTCATCCTGATAAAAAAAAAAAAAAAACAAGCACAGAAAGAATGAAAATGAGACAGAAACAAATATATAGCTGAAATTCTAAAGCAAATATGATATACTGTTACATGATCTTTATATGAGCTTTACCTTCTGACACGTCTCGATGAACTCGTCGATGGTGACGACTCCGTCTCTGTTCCTGTCCATTTTCTGCAAAACATGTTTTTAGTAAGTGCTGAGCGTGCGCACAAAGAGATTTAACAACATGCTATGTAAATTAGTGCTTATTTATCTTTAACTCATCTGACTAAAAGAAAGTGAATTATTAAAGGAAACGTTTGAAACCTTGCTGTGGACTTTTCCATGACATAGCACAACAACTGTTGTTTATTAAGGATCATCTTCGAATTAGTCTCACTTTCACATAGCGACAACACGAAACCTAACGGTACCTTAGAAACTGAACACCACATAACACAAACACAGTATAAATTTTATAAAGTACACAAGTTTATTTACTTTTACAGGCCAGTGGACAGAACTAAACCATTTAAGTTTGATACAAAAGTTATTCAGGAATGAACAAAGTGGAATCCAGAAAATCCTGCGCCACCCCTCTCACCAGAGATGCATTTACTGATTAGTCTTACACACATGTGGCTTATCAGAATCCAATTCAGATACAGGACATATGAAATAACCAGGTTTAAACGGTGTCAAGAATTACATGAAAATAATATTTTGATTATATATATTCAGATGATAAATGTTCCAGCTATGTATTTTTTTTCCCCATCATGTGTACTGGGAAAATAAATGTAAAATGAATACATTCAGGTGGGACAGAAATAGTTTGAGTAGCGACACACTAAGTCGCACATAATGCTCAACACGGTGACTGTGTTACATAAATCCTTTCCCTCATATACAAAAAAAAATTCTTAGCCATCAGATTCTTGGGATAGATACAGGCCACTTGGCTCCATTTGTAATGAAGAAATGCTCATACAGGGGACGTCCAAAAAATGTCTTTTTCTGCTATATGAGTATCTCTCCTATTCAAGTAGATTCAAGAATCTTGTGTTGTACTGAAAATAACTGCACAGGAGCATTGCCCAGATGGCCACTGAGTGGACAGACTTTTCTAGAAGGACTTAATCACCTAACTTGACACTTTTCTAGGACGTCAACAACATTTACGGAATATTTCATTAATCTATTATGTTTTGATTTTTCCCATGACTGGAAGGCTGAACGAACGAATGAATGAATGAATGAATGAATGAATGAATGAATGAAGGCAGTCACCTGGAAAAATTTCTCTACATGCTCAAACGGTGTATCTTCCTTCACACTGGGATATGTGTATCGGCCCATCATGTCATAGATGGACTTAATGATGGCCATCATTTCCTGTGAGATAGAAAAAGTATAGATTATGGCTAATATGTAAAAGTATTTCTGCTGTTCATTCACCTGTTATTGAAACTGTTATATGATAGGAGGGTCTGATGGTAATGTCCTGCACCTCTTTAGTGATGTATCCATCTTTATTGATGTCGTACAAGTTAAACGCCCAGTGAAGCTTCTCTGTTACTGAACCTCGCAGCAATACGGACAGTCCGACCACAAAGTCCTTCCAACACACACACACACACACACATACAGACACACACACAATTATAAAATGTGTTCACCATCTAAATAATACATAAAAAAAACCTAAACAAGGATATATAGAGAGAAGGAGCAGATGTGAGAAAGAAAGAGAACAGGTGTATACAGAAAATGGAAATGAAAGTAAGAAACCAACAGACAGGGAGACCGACTGAGTGTGTTACTTACCTCAAACTGTATTGAACCATTTCGGTCCATATCAAAGGCGTTGAACAGAAAATGTGCATATGTGGTTGCATCTAAAAAAGCAGTTTCAGAAAAGCACCCAGTTTCAGTCTTTAGGTATTTATTAGGTTTTATATTATACTTTTGCTTGCATAATGTGAAGGTAAAAACACCGCAGCATCTTAATAATGACAGCATTTTACATAATATATCTAATATATCATGGTTATTAATCACTATATACAGTCAAATTATGAACAAAGTAGATTATAGTACTTATAGTAGATTTCACATTTGTATTCGTTTACATTCATTCTGAATAATACACTCCCTAGTCACATTCATTGATCGTTATTCTTTTACATGCTTAATCCAAACAGTTATGCCTTAATAAATACATTTAATTAAATAATTGAGATAAACTACCTGCCTTTACAATTGGTATGGCTTATATCCTTTAATCAATGTACTGTCATACATGCTAGCTTACTAGCATACTAACTAGCTGTTTGAATAACTAATACAATATAATAAAAAAATGAATGATATTGCACTCAAAGCAATTTACGTGTCATTTTGTTTCTTTTAAACTTTGTGAACAGTCATTTTGGCTTGTTAACTTGTTAGACAAGTAATGAGCTAGCTAATCTGCTGGCTAGTTAGTGCTAGTGTGCTAATTACCTAGCTTGTTGAAGAGTCTTTGATGTAACGTTATATCAGATGTCATCTATAGACAGGTACTTAAAACCCAATTAGTTTTGATATCCAATTAATTTTTAAACAGACATTCTTAGAGTTTGATATATGACGTATTTTATTGGCCCCGTTTGTAGTTATAAACAGCTTCATCTGCAAATGGGAAAAGGTTTGAAAAGTTGTGCCTCTGCTTTCTACAGTCAGTTGATCCAACATGTATCTAGAACTCATCTGTGCACATTAAAAGAAGGATTTGCTAAAACAGGTACTGGATCACAGCGCAGAACACACTTAGGAGCACAAAGAGAAATGCAGAGATGGCTAATACTTAATAATAATTTTAGCGCAGATGAACAATTTATTTGTTTTTTAAAAACAGTTAGTGGATTTTTGTCAGATTCAATCTGCCATGGAATCTGAATATCCTGAACATGCTAATCTAACTTTTATAAATGTTCCTACAACATACTAATGTTTATGTACATATATGTATATATATGTACACACACACACATACACATGCACAAACACACATGAGAAAAGAGTGTGAGCTATAAAAATAAAAATAAAAATAGGTAGGATATAATTAACTCTGAGCATACCTCCTTGAGGGAAGAATTGGGAATAAATAACCTTAAAGGTTTCCTCATCAACTAGTCCACTGGGACACTCCTAACCAGAGAGTGTGCGACAGAGAGAGAGAGAGAGAGAGAGAGAGAGAGAGAGAGTAACATTAACAACTATTTAAAATGAATTCTATTAGACAATGTTTATTTTAAACCTAAAATTTTGAAAAAAAAACTGATGGTAATTCCTGTCCTACTTCCATCACTTATTTCTATTCCATTTCCATTATTTCAACTCACCGTCTTTGAAATTATATAAAAAAAATGTCCACTCACGTTTTTGAAGCCTCTGTAGAGTGACTGAAGCTCCTTCCTGGTGAATTTAGTTTGTGCTTGAAGTTTTTCCAGACCTTCAGGTTGGTGCCTCACCATAGCTAGCTCCAACTCAGCGTCTGCACTCTCTAAAAGACAGAGAGACAAAGGAGAGAAGCTGAAGAATAACGTAATAGAATAAACACACATCAAACTGCCTCATCCCAAAAACTTATACCAAAAAGAGAGAATTTCTGACAAGATGCAGGTATGCACTCACCATCTTTTGAAGAGAAACAGAACAGGAACAGAGGAGTGGATGAAATGAGCAGAGAAGACAAAAAGGAGACCCATGTTAATAAGATTATACCAAATTGTAGCTGTTTTGTTTTGTTTGGCTGAATTTCTGCAAGAGGTAGCTATCCAAAAAGTATTCATTGTGTGAGGAAATCACACTTAGATAGTAAGCTTTAAGACATCATGTTTTCACAGTCATGGTTGTTAAACTGGCCCCTGATTCAAAGTGATCTTTGCAGAAAATCTAGGCAAGATTAAAAAGTAAAATTAAATCATTTTCACAACGTATTGTTGAAATATATTTAAGATTTCATAAATTTAAGGTGTACTGGCAGAAAAACCCAGTTCGGTCAATAAAACATTTTGTATAATTTGTCTGTATGATTTTGTCAAAGCGACATTTGACATGTTTCCTAGACCGCCATAAATATAATAAACTTCACAGAACACACATCCATAACTATGGCTTTAGCTTCTTCAAGAGGGACAACCCAATATTGTACATATGGAATATTGCAGTATATTGCACAAGTGATTATTAGCACATGCATAGCGCAAAAGAGGGTATAAATGAAAAGAGAAGCCAGTAGAGAGCTTACCCTCCATAGAAAGCGGGTCCCAAAAGCTAAACTGCTTTAAAACCATGAAAAAGAGAAGCACCACCACGGCTACAGCGAAAAGCTCCATACCCATTGTGGCGCCTGTAGTGCGTTTGCTGCTACTAATGATGAATTAGTTCAGCTCCCAAAAAGACAAACAGAAGGAAACCCAGACAGGATTTCAGATCAGTGTCTTTCATAATGCACTGTCTTATCATCATTTGGAATTTCATTGGTGCTTAGAGGTTTTGAAGAGAAGATAATTCATGTAGGAGGATGAAGAAGGTACCTGCAATCCTCAAAAGTCCAAAAATGTATATAATCATATGGTGTTCCAGCACCACCTCGTCACATCTCATATTATATTCAAAGTTTCTTAAGAAGACGTTTTGGAGTAATGATAAGCTACAGTGGTCAAGTAAAAGGTTCTTCCAATCCCCAACTGGTGAAGAATTTGACTAACAGCAACAAACAAACAAACAAACAAAAAAAAAACAGTTAAACTGCATCATGTACATGTAAATGCACAGTCATTCTGTTACAATTTTCAGTTTGTTATCAGATAAAAAGAATCTCAAACCTGTGCTTAAAATGCTTTAAAAAAAACCACGAACGGGACAAAAATGTAAGTCAGTATAAACTGTTGAGGCTGAGTACCAGCTTCATGTTTCTGTTTTCCATTTTTCCAAGATTGTCTCTATGACAGCTTCTGTTTCAATCAGTAAAGTTTCCAAATGGTAAATAATTCAACAATTAAGACTTGTGCTACAAATCCTTGAGTGATGAAAGACATTAACTCGTGCTTAACAAATGTTGAACGAAAGGTTAAAATTGAAAAAAGTCTAAACTCACGTGCACTCCAGATATTATATTATATTTGCATTTAAAGGGTCCATAATGTCTGAAATTTCATTCAAAGTTTCTTCAGAATGAGCTTTAGGTGAAAAGCAGTCAAGTGGAATAGACTGAGGCTCAGGGAATAATTGGGGCTAAAATTGCCCAACACCCAAAAACTCAGTCGTGAACTCCCATCAGGTTCATGCAAACTGACTGTCACAATGTCCTGCAAATTAAAATCCTGAGCAAAATCCTAGATTCTCAAATCCACATGCCTAAAGATACCATTTAAAAACCTTCAAAACTTGCATGACAGCGTCAGTGTCCATCAGTGCCCTTGCAAATAACTTGAAGATCTATTCCATGTAGTTCATTCTTCAACTCCTGTGTGAACATTTCATATACGAGCTTTCGTCCTTTGAGCCGGCTTTGTCTATGCTGACACTCCCTGACCCGCAATTATGTAAAACAATAGTAAAAGCTCTGGCTCACTCGTGCGCTCTCTCTCTCTCTCTCTCTCTCATGCTCTATCTCTCACTTTATCTCTCTCCATGTGTGGTTCCACACCATCTTCCATTTGGTCTTTACCTTCTTCTTCAAGGTTTCAAATGTATATTCTGGGGGAAATCTGACATAAACCTGTGAGTCTTCTGGTACCTGTTATTGCTGTTATTATGTGATATCTAAAACTGCTCTTGTTGAACTATGGTTTTCAAATGGTTCTTGGTCAGGCTTGTGGGTTTTGAGATGGGTTGACTTTCATGTGAAAAATATCCTCTGTGATTTATCATGTCTTTGTGGTTCTCCACTGTAATAAAAAATATGATCATTTTTAAAGATGCTTTGAATCAAACACTTCACATCACATCCGTGATGAGAATTCTGCCTGTTTTATCGAGTGAAATCATTTGGCTCAGCTCACCAGTAAGAGCCGACTAACACCAAAAAGGCTCACTGCAAGAGTAAAAGCGTAAATCAGTTGGCTTTGGAGTACATGTTAGTGAATGACACGTCAATAATCCCTTAGTCCCACTGGTCCAAAATGGGATGAAAAACACTTTGTCAGTGTTCTTCAGGTTCAAGGAATTTCCAACAATAAAGTATCTAGCACCTCCCACACACTCCTGACTGATCAGCCTGGTTTTTCACTGCTACACAAAGCTACAAAGCTTATAGCATCTACTTCAACACTACAATAACACTGAACTTTTGGTTGGGTTCCAGTACTGTTTTAACAAGCACTTGTGTAATTGAATGACCTCTTGAAAGCCAAAAGAATCGATTGGACATCAGTGCAGGCTTCAGGAGCACAACTTACCTAGAAAACATTGTGATTTCACACCTTTTCCATTTGAGAACTGTAAAAACTAGCAAATAAAAGTGGAAACAATAATTGGCTAGCTAATTTGCATGCTTGCTTTTTATTTCAGAACATAACCCTTGATTGTGAGTATTCCAGTTGAGTTTCATTACTATAATCCCTCCATCTGTCAGAGCTACAGCACATACTGATAGTGAGAATATATAACTAGTCTTGTAACTAGCTAAGTCACATACAAATTTGTTAGATAATTATCAAGACCAATTGAAAAAAAAAATGAATACAAATTTTTATATTAATATTTATTCCTTTTCTTAAATTCGATTTGTTATTATAGGCTTATTTCATTCTAATACATAGACGGTAGACAGCTAGTCTTCTAACTAGCCAGCTAAGTGGCATTCAAGTTTTTTTAGTTAGCTAATTATGAAGCTGAATTGATAAACATTGCTTTATCTACTTTACTATGATACCATGATTCTATTTATTTGAATATTATGTATTCCTTTTTATGTTACTATTCCTTAGTATATTTCATTCTGGACAGCTACTCGCCTAACTGGCCATGCTAGTTTGTTTGTTAACTTATAAGCAAGTTGATTTGACAAAGATTTCTTCAACTAATTTACTTTTAGTGATTACATTTCATTACTTAGAAAACAGCTAGCTAGTATACTCCTCTTTTGCTTTGAATACACGCTTGCATTAATAAGCTGATAAGCAGTCATGAACGGAGCTCGTTTTAAAAAAAAAGTATTGGAACGTATAGAATTTTGGGTTCTCAAACTTATTAGCCAGCACCAGCAAACAATGATACCTCTTATTTCTACTTCCTTGTCTTCCTTTCTTCTTTTTTGTCATCCTTCCGGCAACAAGGAAGGCGCTCTCTAGATGTTTGTCTGTTCTGGGCTACTGTAGCGGTGCAACATGGCAGCTCTGTGGAAATGGACCCACTCCCTATGTAGATATAAAGGGCGCTTTCTAAGCTTACGAAAACACAATGATTCGTAGTTACAGGTAATTATACACTAATGAATATATACTTATGAATACTATATCCTGTATTCTGCTAATAGAGCCCCCTAAATCCTGCATAGTGGACCTTTATGGCTGGCAGAACATACAGCCACATTTACTTCCTGTCTTCTGGACTGAGCAAAACAAAACTGTTTGGGTTTCAGCTTTTAGCATATATAAATAAGCCTCCTATAAGTTTTACTGCCTCCAAAGGTATGTCTGTTGTTGGAAAAAAAACTAAATGTGCACTACATCAAGCTCATCACTAGCTATATATAAAAAAACACAGTGCTCAGAATTCACTTGCGCTGTTTGAGTTTTTAATATACTTAAAGAGTTCTTTTATCTCCCTAATCGGCACTTATCGAAGTCCCTATCTCCATCTGCGCTGTTCTTATCCTGGGTATTAAGGCAGCTAATGGAGGGAAGATTTCAGTAGCGTTTTTACTCGCTGTACTGATCAGCAGTACATTAGCTTGCTTTAAAGCCCTGTAACATCCTGACTCAGATATCAACCACAAGCTTTCACCTTTTACTGTAATTTAGCATCTGAATCCTTCACATCAACATATTAATATTTAGTCCCTTTACTTTCCGGTAAGGCTGAGCTTTTTGATGAATAATAAATAAATAGTATAATGTAAATGTAAATAGAAATAGAAATGTGGTATTTAGAAACACAGTGTTCGGTAATTGGTACAAAATAATTATTACTATTCGGTAATTGGCAAATACAAAATTGGACGCTTTCATGAATGGCCTCAGAATAAGAGTTAGTTAAGGAACATGTGGTCTTTATACATTGTTGCCATGATGAGAATGCTTTTATTATATAGATTTTAATTGATTCCATGTGTAAACAGGTTGTTTGTTCAGCAAATACACACAGGGATTCGCGACACGAGACACACCTAGAGCAACCTTTAAAACACACTTTAAAATGGTCATACTACCAGCGGACACTTTACTCCTGAGTGTTGCGGTTGCTAACCAAGAAGCTAAACAACAAAGCTAGGACAAGTATGAATTTTAGTAACCACCCAACACAAATATTATTTATGATCTCATGTGACATCAGGTGTTTTTGTTAGATTCTGTAAAGTTACAAAATCAGACAGTGGACAACAATTTGAAAATGACACCAGTGGCAGCATTGGGCAACTTGTTGCCTACTTTTTAGTCCATTCTAGTCATAATTAAATTGCAATACTTGCACTTGTTTACATAATGCAAGTGATTATGCAACAAAAAAACAATGGCTTTGGCTTTGACTAATGAATTTTACATGCTTTTCAAAAGGTTGATAATTTGGGCCCTATAACAGGCAGTTCACATTGTAAAGCAAGAACTCTTTGGAGAGACCAGGGCATACTCATGATCACTTCAGGATGACATGCAGCGATAGTTCATTGTTCATTTTTCCTCGAGTGCAAACACACCAGACAACAATGATCTGAAAAACAGCTTGTGTCTACACTTTAGCTGAAATTAAAACACAGTCATCTTGATTTAGCACAGAGAAAGAGAGAGAGAGAGAGAGAGAGAGAGAGAGAGAGAGAGAGAGTTTAGAGGACTGAGCCCTGAGATAAGGTTTTGCCAGCTTTATGATACAGCTGTGACATAAAAGTTCACTGTATCAATCAGGAAGCATTAAAAGTTAAAAGCAGTTAATAATTTAGTTTTCATTTGTGCATCATGAGTGCATTGTCCAGCTCAGCACAAAGAGGTAAGGAGCTCTTAAGGAGATGGAGCCAGGCAGCTGAAGCATTAGGGCTAAGCAGCTGAACATTAGGTCTAAAGACACCATTGTTCATCATCCCTGCTTGACTTCTGCGACCCTCTGCTAGCTTGGCATGCCAACATCCACCCAGCCCACCACCCTCTTTATTCTCCCTGAACCCACTGACAGACTCATATTTCAATTTATCACTCTAGAAATTACATGTTTTGTTCTGTTCTTTCACTTTAATTACAATTATAGCAGTTACTGAATACTATGTGGAATGCCAAGGTGAATAATTTAATAAGCTAGGACTTTAAGGGGATAAACAACCGTGGATCATCCAAAGCACACTGTGTTTTGTTTTCAGCCAACCTCAACACACATTACACCACTTTCCATCTCAAACCAATGGGTTCTTGTAGCTGTTCACATCAAGTTCGATCTCTTTCGATCTCTCGCCTACAGAGAGACCAGTGGAACCCTGGCCATCCACATCAAGAGACTGGTCTGTGAGTGTATGTGAATTTTATCCCAAGTACCCACTTTCATTACAAGAATCTTTCCTAACTACACACTATAGAGACTATACCCTGTTCCAAATTATTATGCAAATTCTATTTAAGTGTCACAAAAATGAGATTTCTTGGTTTTCAAATAAACTCAT
>JAQQZR010000009.1:16660888-16672950 GCA_030068235.1 Notoglanidium macrostoma
CACACACACACACACACACACACACACACACACACACACACACACACACACACACACACACACACACACACAGGTTCTCATTTTCAGTACAATTTGAGATTCAGCTCAGAGAACAGAGGAAGTGTGTGCTGTGTGCCCTTGACTCTTTGCTCTCTTTATGTCACATCTATCTCTCTATCTTCTTCTCCATCTTAGTGTCTGGCTCTCTGGCTCTTTTCCCAGAACAAAATCTTTAAAAACAGAGTGACAGAGAGGTCAGAGTGACTTTACCATCAGCACAAGATACTCCGAATGAACACACTAATTGACAGTTTAATCAGGTCCACATGCTGTATAGGTCACTTTGTAGATATGCAATTATTGACTGTAGCCCATCTTTTGCAATGCAGTGTGTCAGACTCCCTCTGTTATTATCATTGCTGTTGTTGTTTATCATTTTGGACTGTCTACATATGTCTGTGCCTTCTGTTTTTATGTATCTATCAATATCATTATTATCTGCATAAATAAATAATACAAATGAGATTAATTACACCAAATAATACTACACGTGACTGATATACACACAGTAAATCAAACAATCACAAACAACACATACTTTATATATTTCAGTATCACTGGTATGGAACATTTGTGTATTTGGAAACAAAGAGCTTAAAGTCAGGAACATGAACAAACAACACCCAGAAAAAAAAACAGTTAAATATTAACGGTTATGCAAAATATAGTTTACTTGCATGACACTGGTAGTTATGCTCCATGCACTATTAAACTAAATGTTCACTAAGAGTTCATCAATGCGTCAAATGCACTGATTATATACTGATCAATAATTATAAATAAAGTTTGCTTTTCGCTTAATATCATGACAGGTACAGGCATGTTTTATTAATGGCAAAGCTAATGAATGTTGTAATGTATATGACAAAATATAAATAGCTCACCTGCATGTTGTGCAACTGTCTTTTTTCTTTCCTTCCTTCTTCCATTTTCTCCATTTCAGTGGTTCATTAGCTGTCGCATTACCTTCCTAAAGCTCTGTGTTTTTGGGGAGTGACAAAGCTGCATGAGAGAAAGGGACAGAGTGAGAGAGAGACTGAAACAGAGAGAGAGAGAGAGAGAGAGAGAGAGAGAGAGATTCTCTAAGTCTGGAACAGTGTGACATAAAGAGGAAGTGTGGGAGTTGAAATGAATATTCTTTACTACACAATGGTAAAGATGTGTAATGCTGTTATTTAACATTATTTTTTCACAGACTCCTTCACTGTAAATTTGTAATGATTCAAACAACTTCCACATTAATACATGACCATTGCCCACTAATAACAGATTTAGAGATATAACAGATAATATGAAAACACTTTTTTTTTTAAATGCTTCTTGGGAGATCAGGTCACAAGTGGACATCTTAGACACATCAACATTTACACATGTGACTATCATGTGTCTCCAAGGCATCCAGTTGACCACCTGTGTTCAGATTTCTGTACTCTGTGCATCACTTCTGCTAGAAATTCAACTATCACTATGTTCCAGTTAGGAGTAGGCAGCATCTCAGAGTGGTGTTTGTGATCCCGAGACAAAGTTTGTGCCAGTTGAAATTTTTTTTTACTCTGAAGTGTATTTTGAAGATAGCACCGTGTCAGTCTCTTCTTGGAACGGGTAATCCCATAATTCTGCACTTAACATTACAAAAGTAAAATTTCACATTTTGCTACAGACGCAAAAATGAACAGACTATTTTTCAATGTCTACTAACAGAAAGCGCTCATCGTCTTCTCTCCAGCCTTAACCATTGACAGCCATTGGCTGTCAGAAGTGTTTCTCGGCAATCAATCAGTTTTACATTACAGACAGATCGATAGCTTGCTCAGCGGGACCATGCTGTCCCATGTCTAGTGTTTCCAGGCCACAGAAACTGTAAGAGGAGACACGTGAACCTTTGAGCTGCCCTAAATTTAGGCCTGAAATGCAGCATGAGACAACTATGAGGAAAGCAACAAGGGGTTGTGGATCATATTCCAGGTCACCTTAGATAAGTAACTGTATTAAAAAAGTAATTTCAAGATTGACTGATGTACTTTCCACGCTTATGTCCAGCTGTGATGGCCGAGAGGTTAAGGCGTTGGACTCGAAATCCAATGGGGTTTCCCCGCGCAGGTTCGAACCCTGCTCACAGCGAGAGGTGCCAGCGTTTTAACACTTGATAGATAAGAAGTTGCCCCCTTATAAAAAATTTAAATTCTCAATTATAGCCTTATAACTGCCGATGAGTAACACATGTACTAAATTACCGATAAGTGCTCTGTGAGATTTCTAAAAAGTTGTCAGTAAAACTGTATTGTAGCAAGCCCTTGCAGAGCTGTGATATCTGAGAGGTTAAGGAGTTTGACTTAAAGCCTAATGGGTTTTCTCCATGCAGGTCACACCCTTCTTACAGCAAAAGTTTAACACAGTATTACTCTTTAATGGAGTACTCTGTGAATACTGCTTTAACCAAAGAGGTTCTCAGGAAGTACACACACTAGGCTTGATTGCATTGTACCACAACTTACAGCAATTGTCCCCTGCTGGCCTGTACTTAAGACTCCAGAGTGCACCTATGCCATCAAGATGCAACTCTCTCGCTTAGCATGACAGAGACTGTTTTTACAACGTGAATTATTTGGAGTTATTTCAGGTGGCCCATGGTCCTCTCACCTGCCGTACAGGTTTATCAATTATGAATTGCTGCATATGGAAATTTTTTACCAAAGCAGCTGATATTAAAGTGTATATTGCACCTACAATCCATGGTCATTGATAAAGCGAGAACCAGATCCATTAGCCCTAATATACTCCAATGAATTGAAAAGTGCACTTCATAGTTTTCAGACACGATTAGTGATTACACTGTGCATGATCCCAAATGAACCGCTCCTGAGCGCACCTCTTCAAAGTGGTCCAAGTGAACCGCACCTCGGCACAGTACGCAGCGATCACACTGGACAAACAGACCAGTTTTTTGGGTCAAACACTCTGGAGTGGTATGGATCACCTAGTGAGAATATGCTCTCAGTTGCAGCCTCCTAACCATCAATGAGTCACAGTTGTACTCCATTTTGTTCCAATTTCAACAAGGGGTCTACTTTGGAACAGTTCTGCTATTTCTAAAGAGCTGTATCCTTATCTGATTTCATGGCCAGTGATGTTGTAGCAGCAGACACTAAGGAAACAGACTGAGAGGTACTGAGAAAATACAACAGTGCTTGTAATTTAGTATTAAATGTACAAGATTAGGTAATGCTAGGTAGACTGAGTCCTACTGAATATGGATCAAACACACTTCAAATTGAAGTATACACATAGTGTAGCAGTGATGGCCATACTCTCCAGAGATCAACCAGCTAAACAGTTCCTAGCAAGGTCTTAACTCAGAGCCAAACACTGGATTGGTTGAGATCCAGTAACAACCCCTGAACTACCTACATTTAGGACTGAAGTTCTTGTTGGGTGATATAAGACGAGATAAGATTTAGTCAGTCGTTTTCCCAGGGCAAGCAATGGCATAGCAGCAGACAGTAAGGAAACAAACCAGGAGGAACTGAGAAAATGCCGCCGTACTTTTCCAAATAGACAACATAAATATGGAGAAGAAAGGAAAGGAAACAGACTGTAGAAATCCAGCATGCTTAAAACATACATGATTTAGACAATTATATGTATGAATTTAGCTAAATGCAATAGCAGTCAACAAAATATGCGACAAATATACACATTCAGTAGAGACAGCCCTCTTTATGGCTGTGATGGCCGAGTGGTTAACGCGTTGGACTTGAAATCCAATGTGGTTTCCCCGTGCAGGTTTGAACCCTGCTCACAGTGTAAGGCCCTGTTTTACTCTATAGATAAGAACTTTCACCCCAAACCAAAAAAAAAAAAAAAGATATTCTCAGTTACAGCCTCCTAATACTCCATTACCCCAGATGAGCGATCTACTCTCGAACCATTCTGCACAGGCCCATTTCTAAAGAGAATCTCCTACCTACCACCTACCAGAATATCCTACCCTCCATTTAGGACCAAAATTCTTAGCAACAGACACTTTAAAGAAAGTGACTGAGTGGTACTGAGAAAATACTTCAGTAATTTTCGAAGTAAACAATGCAAACATGGATAAGAAGGAAACCTAATGAAGAAATCCAGTCCAAATTAGATTTATATGATTTAGATAAGTGGTTACCAGTGCTATTCCAAGAGCTCTACCTCCCTGAAGATTTTAGCCCCAACCACAATCATGAAGTCTGAGTATGTAAGTGCAATGCAAATGTAAATATAAGACATTGACTTCAACTCCAAGTGAGCAGATATATACAGAAATTTAGATTATACCATACCAAAACCAAGCATATCTAGAAAATGCTTCCACTGTCCAAACCTTCTACATTGTTCCCATCTTGTATTAAGCACTAACAGCTGCTGCTAACCTTATATTTCTACAGCCCCTTTTAAATGGAGATCTTGCAATATTGCCCTTATTATACAGGCTTTCAGTTTACACTTAACCAAAGCTGGGTACGGTACACCTGGCACCTGGGGGGCAGCTGTAGGGGGCCTATATGTAACACCCCATAACTGAAGTCTAATTTATATATTTGCATAAAATAACAGAATTTAAAACATCTAATGGGTCCACTAGCACTTGCTTTATGAAGTTTAACTAACTAAATTTGAGATCAATGCATTGAAAATTAAATTAATAACAGAACAATTAAAAAAAGAAAAGACAAACAAAAAAAAAGAAAAAAACCCCAGCTCACACACACGTCTTCACACATAACAAAACGTTTATTAGTGGGTAAGAGAACGAAAAGACCAAATTGGCATATTTACAGATATTTTTATCTACAAAGTATTGGAATGACAATAGACAAACTCCTAGTGCTTAGAGGCAGATTGGAGTGAGATTCAAAAAGAAAAAAAGGGGGGAAAAACAATAAAAAAAAAAAAAAAGAAAAAGAAAAAAACAGAATACGAGCACATACACGTGACCTTCACTGTTAGGACAGTCTGTTGTGTATGATTCCTGATTTGAGAGCGAAAGAACTGTCGATATGCACCAGCTATGGGGGCATAACTGGAACCGGAGTGGACGATGTGAGAATTCAAGATGACTCCTCGTCAATTTTAGGAGCCAGGTAGTACTTGATGTGACCCATATCTGCAATCTTGTACTCCACCACTGAAAGAAGTAGAGGAGAAAAAATAAACAATGAAATGAAATAAAAACAATCATGAATTATAAATTACATATCATGCGTTCTACAAAGCGGGTGGAAGTGCAACCCATAGCTTTGTTTACAAATGGAGACTGAAAATTAAACCAGGTAATTTAACATACAGATATGTAAAACCTTTCCAAGTGATTACACATCTTACCGAGTGGAATATCTGCAGACATGCTGAGTGTGACAGTCTTGGACAGAGGCGTGGCCTTTGTGAAGAAGTTCAAGTAGTTCAGAGCAAAAATGAGCTGGACAGGTTCATTCATCTCGATCGTCACCTAATCAGACGGGAGAAAAATGTGTCACAAGCATAACAGTATGAAAGATATAAACATTCAAGAAAACCTCCCTTAAACGTTTGCATATACATGTATAAATGACTCACAGCCTCGTCCTCTTTGTCCACGTTGCTGGTTTGGGACAGTTTGATGTTTCCAGTTCCTAGTTCACCGCTTGCAGAGAACTTCACTCCATCTTTAGCACAGGAAATCATCACAGCGTCTCCGATCTGAGACAGATCCCTGCAAATCCGGGCAAATTCACCTGAGGGCATCTTCACTACACAGCTGTACTCCTGCTCCTACAAAAACAAAAGAACATCATTCACTTACTGAACATGTGGCAAAGAAGAAGCTGTTTGATTCTCTCCAACAACCATGTTAAGCAGCACTGGTTCTTCAAACAAACTCTCTTTCCCAAGCACCCAAATAGTGCAGTTAATGTACTTTTAACCGAGAGTTATCCATGTCACACAACAGCGTGCACCCAGGTAAGTTCAGTTTCCCACTGTTTACATTTACGAGTGATCTGGGAAACCGTCAGTCTGATTTATTTAACACTTACTGGAATTCCAAGCTGCTCCACATCCAAGTCCATCAACTTCATCTCATAATCAGAAACTTTCTCCTGATCTGAGAAGGTAAAAGTTCCAGTATTTATCAGAATGCACATAATATACAATAATATGTGAAAGTTAAACAGATTATAAAGGACACAGAAGTGAACATAATTTAAACGCATGACAATATCAAAGTTTTTATTATACATCTCTGCTTGAGAAGGTCAGAAGAGGACTAACAAATTCATTAAACACTAACTCACTGAGAGTCTCGAAAACCAGAGCCAGAGTGTCCGCATTGTCTTCCGCTCTCAGTGTAATGATGTCCTCGTTCCCAGCGCACTTCAAGATCTTGGACATACTGGTAGAGAAAAGCAAATGTATAAGGTACCATATTAACTACAAACAACATAACAGACACTTTACCTGATGAGCAACACCACGTACAATGTTCGAGATGAACAGAACAAATTGGTGTTATTCGTACATTTATAGTAATTGTCTGTCTGATATTTAGAAATAATTGCTTTTGAACTTAGTAGTTAAAAAAAAAAACAGAAATATTGCTGTTAAGAGAGAGAAAATAGTTGTCACGCTAAAAGAACTAGCCAACCTCCAGGCATCGAAGGCTTAGTTAATTTCCTGTTAATGCCTTCACCTTGCCCTTAAACAAGGAAAACACAATGTTTAACAGCTGACAAAGAAATGTCAAGCATATAAAAAAAGATCAACAGTTGACAGGCTAAATTAAAAGAGTATAATAATTCAACTAGACACAACATTCAACACAGAAACCTGCGACCATTGTTTCATTCTCCCCCCTGCTTCGTTCTTGGGACATTTATTGCCTTTTACTTGAGTCTATGGTCTTTCTTTTACACTGTGGCTCATTTTGACTTTTCCTGACAAAAAAAAAAAAACCACCTAATTTTGACAGATTATCTTAATTTTACATTATGGAAGAATTTCTAGTAGGGGAAAACAAACCATTTTAATAATCCGAATAAAAAAAAAAAGTCATCCCAGCGTCTACAATTAAAGCTAAACATGTAAATTATTCAACCACTGAATAAAAATGATGCTTCCTGTTTGTTAGCAACTAAGCTAGGACATTCTGTAGCGCGCGAGTTAACTTTCCCGCCAACAGCGGGGTCTGCGCGCGAAAATGACGTCACACTCGGCGCACAAAAAAAAAGAAACGCGGGTTTCCTCGTGCCCATGCGCTCGACTTTTGGACTTATAGATGGATTTATCGCGTTAAAACGAACACAATGAAGATGTGTGTGTGCGCAATACAGAGATTTGTACATTTATAAGAACGATATAATCACAGAATGACTAAATGCGTCACGTGCAGCGCACGGACATGTAAGAACATGTCCGCCATGTTCAAGAAAAGTTACAAAACGTTTTATAACGTCGCTCCAGAACATGACTGGCATGCAATTAAGACAGTAGCACCACTACACACGCGTATGTGTATATTTGTGCTCAGTGTGAAGTCTGACCTGCTGAGGTTGACCCCCATGGCGAGGTTCCGGTCGCAGCGGTAGGAGTCGAAGCCGTCGCTGCGCAGTGTGAGCTGTACCAGGGACACATGAGACGAGTCCATGCTCTGCAGAGAGATTCCCGACGAGCTCACATCCCAGCACGCCTCGGTGATCAGATCCTTCAGAGCTTCCAGCACCTTCTTCAGGATGGAGCCTTGAACCAGCCGGGCCTCAAACATTTCTGCAGGCGGTTTATTTATTTATTTATTTTTTTTTTTTTTTACTGCTACAACACAAACTAATATTTAAATACACAACTAACTAACTTAGCACGTCTCCGTGATGCTCTGGCTCTTGATATCTGTGTGAAATCAGATCAGGAAGCGCGCCTTTTCTCTGATTTAGCTTTGTTTCAAATGAAACCAAAAGCGCGCGTGACAACTCCTGAACCTTAGCTACTCCGAAGTGCCTCTGCGCGCGCTATCCTTCTACTTTTGATAGACGCGTCCGGCGCCGTCCCTCCCTGCGTCACTTCCGGTTCGCCTTCACTCTTCCTTTTTCACGTCGTACAACATAGCCGTGCACTTTTCCTATAATAATATAGGAAATATATGTATATTTATTTCTTTAAAATTATTCTAAAATAATTTTTAGAATCAACTCTACTTCCGGACGTTAATATAAACCGGATATTTTCGGGAATTATTATACAGACTTTTTAAAATGTTGAACAGAACAAATGTGGACCTTTTTATGAACTGATAAACTGATTCGCAGCGTGTGAAAAAGACTACAGCGACTACAATGTGGGTTTCTGACTAAACGGCGCGTGAGGGGAAGGAACAACAAGCCCCATAAAGCATTGCAAATGACGTCACCGACTCGCTTCCCTCCAATTTTCAAGCAGCGTTTGTGACAATGCATTTTATCTTTAACAATATATTACTCGCAAGTGATTTGTAATAACTGTATACATTATGTTTTTGAGATACGGTTTGGTGTTTATTTATAAATAGTTTTGTTTTACAGTTTACAAATCAGATACTGCTGTCTCATCCGGGTATTCATGCTACGCAATACCAATACAAGCCACACGATGTCGCTGTTTACCAAGAATTAACCGGTCTCAATATAATATTTTATAAGATTATATTAGTTATATAAGATTTAATAATTAAATATATAGATCCTTTATTGAACCCCAGCACCTTTCCATCTTAGTCTAAGATTTTAAATAGGTTAAAATATTGAAGCTGAAGACTGAAGGTCTTTGCAACTTTATGTATATTAAACCTAAATCATTCATTCTGACTTGATATACTACAGATTGAGTTCAGTACATGGTAGCTAGAACAACGGGATTCAGCTGTACTTTTTGATTGGGTTCATATTTGCATTATTTAAGATAGTGCCACTCAATGTGGGATCTGTTATTTTTTATTTACTTGCTGCAGAAATCACAACCCATCATCTATATGTACCTCTTATCTATTAAGAGTCACAGGGAAGCTGGAGTCAATCCCAGCTGACTCCAGGTGAGAGAGGGTACACTGTGGGCAGGTCACCAATCTATCACAGGGCTAACACAGAGCCAAACCTCCATTCACACTCACATTCACACCTATGGGCAATTTAGGGTAGCCAGTTGGCCTAATCCGTATGTCTTTGGGAGGACATCAGAGCACCCAGAGGAAACCCAATCTTCTCAGACACAGAGAGAACATGCAAACACCACACAGAAAGGCTCCAGTCAGCTGGCAGGTTTGAACCCAGAACCTTCTTGCTGTGAGGCGACAGTGCCATCACTGTACCACCATGCCATTACAACTCGTTATATTTATTAATGAATTCCACTTATTATATTTATTAGTGAATTCCAGTTTGATTTAATCCAAATCTCATTAACTCAAGAATATAAATATAGTCTAGCCTACTTGGACGTAATGTAATCTCTCTATGGCTATAATAAATTGGCAAAATATTCTTGTACACATTTAAATAACGTTCATGAAATAAATATATGCGGAGGGGCTCAGTGGAATTTATTTTACAGTTACAAATGGGTCCATGGCTACAGAAAATGTGAAATATTTCTGTATATAGTGTGTACTCTCCAAAGCCAAAGTTTCCCTAATGCTGAAGTTACAGAAAAAAAAGTATCTTGGTTTACAAAAAGTTTCAAGTGAAGTCAAGTGGCTTTTATTGTTATTCCAATCATATATATGTGATACAGTATATACTGAAACGAGACAATGTTCCTCCAGGACCATGGAACTACATATAATACAACACAGTTTACAAAAAGTTTCTGTGGCTGTGGTCTGTTTAAAGCCTAAGATTAAAGTAGCCCAACACCCATGAAATAACATGCAAATACTCCTCATGGGGATCTGAGCACATGAGCAATGAACATTATATTTCACCTCATTCCCCTTGGAGGCGTGTCATCACAGCGGTTGTTTTGTCATTTCATCCAACTCTGCTGTAAGGGTCTGTAACCTAATCCATGCTGAGAGTTAATGATGACCTCAGCGGGATTTCTCTGCTCGGTTCCATGACTCTCTCCAGCTGTGGGAAAGTCCACTCTCTAATCTGTGGATGGGTGAGCTGAAACATACTCGTGCATCTAAGGGTGAGGGAATTTCGTGTCCAGTGTTTGGAAGTATTTCTATAGATGTGTCTTATTAGATATTAATTATAAACGAACCTTTATTCAATAGTTTGTTCAGGCAGAAACAGTTCTAATAAAGTACATATGGTCCACATATTCAGGAACACGTTACAGTGTCAGCTTTTACATTCCCACTCGGAGACAACGCAGCCTGCAAGTACAGGGTGGAGATGTATGTGAAAGTGGAATCTAAAAGGGGACGAGAGTTCAATGACATTTCACCCAAATTCCCAGCATCAAGTTATTTACCACATAGCAAACACAGACAAAACCATAATTAATACAACGCGAACACAAAAACAAAGAAATACAGAGAACCCACATGGTTACTACTACTACATGGAAATGTGTGAGCCTTTTGTTGCCATTCTTTGGAAGCTGGAGATAAAAGCAGGAAATGATATTTATACTGAGATAAAGCTAAAAGGAAGCTGAGCTCATATGGCTTTCCCAAACAGGAGTGTGCTGATAATCTGTTGCATGTAGCACCATAAGTATTAAGTACAGTGACACAATTTTCAGATTCTTGCCTCTGTGTACCACCACAATGGATTAAAAATAAAATCACTGTGCAAATACTTATGAGCATAACTGTACATAACAATATCTCAATATTCAACACTTAATATTGTTGCAAATATACTGTCACTAGTTTTGTGTTACATGTAAGAAGAGGACGGATTAATTAAACAATGTTTTCATAAGTTATTTATTTCAACCATTATCATTTTTAGAACAGTTTTTTTTTTTTTTGTGTGTGTGTGTGTGTGTATATTTTTTGCTATACATTAACTGCATCAGACCACTTTGTCTAGCTACCAAACTTTCTTCGGCTTGATGCTTTCCAAATTCATTTTCATCCATAAAACTAGAGATAATATGCCACTTCAAATCTAACTAGAGTAAACAAATCTAGTAATTTTTTGTGTCTTTAGTTTGCATTATAGCTATGTAACAAATCTAGCTAAGCAGAAAGAGAAGACCGCTCTATGCAAACTGCATGCCTAAATCATTGCCTCAAATGACACTACTGGAATCAGTAGCCCGGTTTCCATTGCAGTTTTGCGCGGAATAGGAGCAATATTTAAAAAATTTTAGACAAAACACAATTGTGAATGGTCTATGTTTCCACTGAGTGATGTTAAGCTTTAAAGTTGGGTTTTCTCCTCTGCAGATAGCTCTTACAGAGCACTCTTTTTTCAGAAAGGTAGCATTTTCATTGGCTCTTCAGGTCATGTGACTTGAATGCGAAAAATGTGTTTCTATTTAAGTTTTGCGAAATCTTGCTTTATCAAATTGTCTGAAAGACCACCTCACGCCAATGTAAAACTTTTTCTACAATATTTGAAATGCACAAATATACGGAATACATGTGTCTTTTTAGTTTGCAGTTTCAAATTGTGCATTAAGAAAGAGGTTCTTGAACTAGCTGAATGAATTGGATTAAAAAAATTATATATATACTACTAAGGATATTATCATTCTAACAATTTCTAACAGAAAATTTCAGCTCCAAACGTTGGGCCACACCACCCACATAAATCTGAGGAGTGACACCAGTCCATTTTTTAAATACCGCAGCACATTTTATTTCTCGGGTGTCGATTAATCTTCTATAACACCAGATCTAACCCTAAATCTGACAGTAGTTCAATAGAGGCGGGGTACACCCTGGGCAAGTCGCCAGTCCACCACAGGGACAACACAGACAAACAGCCACACGCTCGCATTCACACCTATGGGCAATTTAGAGTAGCCGGTTGACCTAATTTGCATGTCTTTGGACTGTGGGAGGAAAC
>JAQQZR010000009.1:16677877-16695377 GCA_030068235.1 Notoglanidium macrostoma
AGTAAAGAGAAACAACAGTCCATCATTACTTTAAGACATGAAGTGTCTTTTAAGTAATAAAAATAAAGAAAAAAAAATTGAATTAGAAGGTGTGTCCAAACTTTTGCCTGGTAGTGTATGCATTTTATTTTTGTGTTCATTTTATTGACTTTTTATCCCTGATTTTCTCCCAAATTTATCCATGGGCAATTCCCACCCACATTTATTGATTTAAAAAAAGAAAAAAAAAAAAAAAAAAAGCTTTAATTAGTTTGGTTAACGTGCTGTTTTTAAATGTGCCTTATAATTAAACCATGGCTTGTAAGGATGACGTCAAGTATAGAGAAAAGTCCAAAACAGTAAAACACTACACATGCACTCCTATTTGCTCCTGAAACATCTAGGAGACTTGAAACGCCCACCCGCCCACTCTTTTCCAGTCTCCCCCTTTTCCTTACTGACAGTCAACAGGAAGACTGTGCCGAGCCTGCCAAAAAGGCAAGAGGGAAAGAGAGAGGGAGAGAGAGAGAGAGAAACAAACTCCAACTCCAGGTTCACTTCACTCAGCCAGAGCAAAAAGGCAAGAGGAGACCAGAGACCTGCTGCACGTGAAAGGGAGACAAATAGCATCCCCAAGAAGTTGCACGCGAGAGAACCAAACTTAAAAAAAAACAGACCTGATGTCTAACAAGCATCCCAAACCGGAAAAAACAGAAAAGCCAAAAATGGCGCAGCGACTCAGCCGCGATCTGACCTGCTCAATCTGCCTGGACATATTCAAGCAGCCCGTGTCGCTCCCTTGCGATCACACATTCTGCCAGCCCTGCATTACCAACTACTGGAGCGGCGGCGTCGGCGGCACGCGCGCAACCGGCCAACCTGCAGCCGGTTCATCCGGCTCGTGCCCTCAGTGCCGCAAAGTTTTCCCCGGTCAGAGTTACCGGCCCAACCGCATAGTGGCCAACATCGTGGAGAGCTACAGCCGTGAGATCGAGGAGGAGAGCGCGGGCACCGCGAGCAGCCCACCGAGCTTCGCACCGCGCTGCGCGCGACACCGCGAGGAACTGAAGCTGTACTGCGAGGAAGAGCACGAGCTCGTGTGTCTCGTCTGCGCAGTTTCTCAAGAGCATCGGTCTCACGCGCTGGTGTGTGTGGACGAGGCGGAGCAGAAATACAGGGTGAGGAGAAGCACAAGTGCCCTTATTGTGATAGCACATAAACGGTAACGCGTGCACTCCTATCACAAACACACTGTCAGTTGTTGTGATTTGAAAAAAATTTAAACTCGAGATCCATGCATTCATCTTCAGTGAGGACTACATCCTGGTCACGGCTGCGGTGGATCCGGGAACACTGGGTGCGAGGGCGATAATTCACCTAGGATGGGACTCCAGTCCATCTCATGGCACAGTGCACATACACATTCACACCTAGGGGCAATTTAGCATAGCTGATCTGCCTACCTGCATGTTTTTTGGTCCGGTGGAGGAAACCAGAGAACCCAGAGGAGGCCCAAAAGACACAGAGAGAGCATGCAAAACTCAAACTGGGGACCCTGGTACTATGAGGCACTTGAGGAAGTGTGTTAACTGGTATCGACTTAGTTAATACACGTCTCTCTGTGTTAAGTGTTTATCATCAACACATCGCTATGGTATTGCATTGCCTCCAGCAAGCACTGCTTTAGGGTTCTCAGTTCGATTGTGAGCTCGGGTTCCTGTCCTTGCATGTTCTTCCTGTGTTCACATGGTTTTTCGTTGGGTTTTCCTGATTCCTACTACCTCCCAACAACGTGTCAGTAGCTGGATTGGCAACACTAAGTCGCCCCAGGTGTGAATGTGTGTGTGCATATATGTGTTCATCTGAAGATGAATGAAGGATAACTGGTGCCTGTAGGTATAAAGGCCTGACTGTACTCCAAAACAAAGCTAGATGGCAGGCCAAACAAGGAAATGCTTGGCGCACAACAAGGCTTAAGCCATTTCATTACAACCTGTATGTTATAAATGATATCCTGAACAGCTCATAAGTATCAACATTGAACTGCAATTGCTCTGAAATGCTGGTATCTGGTCTATTCCACTAATGTATTTTTAGCCATGAACACATTATGTCCACTGGTATGATGCTGATCTTGCACGGAAACACAAGATAAAACTTGTCTCGAAGTATGCTGACTGTTCTTCGTAACTCATGCATGCATGCACAGAGGTTGTTACTACTGTATTAGTATAGCGTGCTGGCTGATGCATAGCAGTATGAAACAAACATTAGTCAGTAAATGTGAGAACAAGATACTCTACCACAAGTCAAGTGGAAGTTACGAAACAGTGAGTCAACGTCTAGTTTGCCAAAACTAGCATCACTAGTGATAAGGGTCGTTTCTGATTTTCACCAATGTTATGACTCAGAATAATGCCAATCTTGTAGCCCATAATCTCCCTCCAACCAAAATGCTAGCATACCTGCTGTTCCATATGTTCAGAACATGGAAGTGAAGAAGGTGTTGCAGACATGCCTGGGCACTGCATAGCTGATGCAAGTGAGATTAGTGAGGTTCTACCTAAAAAAAAAAACAAATATAGCTAGGTGATAATGATTGTGTGCAATGTCAGATACTAGAATGATTCAGAGTGAAATTAGGTCAGAGTATTATATGATGCAACAGTAGATTTAGTATGATAGTAGTTTCAGGGGTGTGGTTGGTAAGCAGAGAGCTGTTGCTACGGGGGCCCAAAGAGGGTTTTTGCTTAATCCAAACAACCAAGCAAGTCTACATCTGAGTTTACATCTGAATGTTTATAGTTTACAAAGTGCGTGGGTGGTTATTATAATCTTCCCTAGAGAAGGCAAATTTCCCTATTTTTTTCTCATCTTTCAGCTGCTCTACAGAATGATCCATTCTTAATGTCTCCGGCTTACTATTACTTTCTGTCACATTAACCCAGAACACGTCTTAAAGTTTTATAGGGATACGGATGTGACATTTATAGTAAAATATTGCTTATCTTAGGTATGGCCAATATAAACATTACTGATGGAAACAGAATTGCAAAAGCTCTTCCCATGCCTAGGACCTCAGGATTACTGGGTTTCGAGTAAGATGTCACAAGACTACTGACAGGTGGAACTGGGTTTACCAAATGACTAGGGAGTAAGGCTGGGATTATCTGGCCACTAATAGTGAAGACAGGGACCACCAGAACACTTTGAGGTGAGGCTGGTGTTGCGCAATTACTATGCGGCAAGGCTGGGACTGCAGTCCTGTTCTGTTAGCATGGGACTCAAGTTAAACGCCGAGCTCCGTTGTTTGAGTTGGATCATCCAAGAATCCCATTAATGGTAAAGTCTTCTTGATCATACACAGCTGAAGATGAATGAATAGATCATGCCCTGTGATGGGTTTGGGTGTCAGTAGCATTGGTGCTGGAAGAGCAGATAGAGCTAGAGGTGGTAAGAAGGATTCTCAAAGCCTTTCGTTTTGGCTATTTCAATCATCGGTATTAGAATCCATTTCTGGCGTCAGAACATGTGCTTACAAGATCTGACAGATGAATCCATACTCTTATGCTAAACAGGCTGAGTAGATAGTAAATGAAAAGACACAGAACTAAGGACAAGGTCAAATCGAATGTCGCTCTAGGGGAATCATTTGTAGAAGGTTCTTTACAGAAGCCTAAAACAGAGTGCATCCTTGTTAGAAAGGGCTCCAAACTAGAGCCCGTTCAGGAAGCTAAGAACCCTTAACTTGAACCTCATAAAGAATATTTGAAGAAACTTTCCTCTAAAAGTGTAGAAATCTCTCAGCCATAACTAGAAAAAACTAATAGACTAGAGACTAGAGAAAAAATACAGCTCTCACATCAGAGGTGTGCTATCTGATTGTGTTCACCTGTTTTTTGTTAGTTCTTGATTAGTTTCCCATTTACATCATGTTATGTCTGAGTATCTTGACGAAGTCTTATCAAGCTTTTCGTGTCTGTAAATTTGAGCTTTAGCTTCCTTTGTTACTGAGTCGTGTTTCCCATGTTGGTAAAACGTGAAACATTTTGCAAGCATGCTAGACAAACAGAAGGGTTTATAGATTATGCTTTAACTAACAAGAGACTAGACTGACCAGCATTAGATATGACCAAGAACTGGGGAATACCAGAATGTAAACAGTGAGTAAAACATCTGGCTCTATGGAAATTTTGATCAGTCTTTTTGCATTTTATCAGAAGTCACTAAACAGTTCGGCCACAGCACTTCAGGCAGAGCTTAACACGGCACTGGAGTGTGAGAGAGAGACTGAGGATGAGGTGAAGAAACTGAAGGTAAGAGAAAAAGGATTAAAGAATGAAAGAATTTTTCAAAACAATGATCACTGACCAAATGAATTAAGAAATATGCCACAGATTTGAATTAGTACCTTTTTTATTTTTATTGTTGTTCATTAATCTGAGTTATAACTTTGAGCCTTATCGTACTGTTGTGTTGCAGGAACACACTGCGGACCTCAAGCAGCGCATCGAAGCTCAGTTTAGTGACCTCCACCAGTTCTTGTATCAGGAGGAGAAAATGCTGCAGGTGAAGCTGAAGACAGAGGAGCGGCGGGAGCTGATCCGCCTGGATGAGCACAAAGCACTGCTGTGTGTGGAGATATCACGACTGCGGCGTGCTCTCTCGGAGATCGAGGAAAAACTGAGAGACCTCGATCCATACACACTTCTGCGGGTCAGTCCGCATGACAAACAATAGTTATATGGTGTTTGACACGGTGATAAATAATGACAACAGCTGTACATTTTCATTGCTTAAAGTAATCATGAAACATAGTTACGGTAAACATGAAACATAGAAACGTAAAGAGTTAATTATTAGTCACTTAATGATACTAATTGGTCATGTTACTGTAAGAAAGTACTGCTTTAGGCTTACACCTTGGGGACAGATTAAAGGAAAAAAACAAAATAAAGTGTGTTAGTAAGGTCTTGGGCCACCACAAGTCACCACCATCTCCAGTTTTTCATAGAAACTCCAAGTCTTTGGGGCTGTACTGGAGAAAAGAACACCATTCTTCCAAAAGATTGGAAGTTGGTGTTTTAATGATGGTAATGGAGAGTGCTGACTAATACATCATTCCAGAATCTCACAAAGTGCTCAGTTGGATTGAGATGAAGGTCATATCATATGATTTACATCATCTTCATCCTCATCAAAACATTCAGTGGCGTCCCATACTCTATATAGTGTCCTGAACCCATTTTTTGTTTACCAAGTGTCCTTCTTTGTTCATTGTTTCCTGTCCTTATTAACCTCTCATGCATGTAAATACATACCTATTGGTCACTGTAGTTACTGAATAATTCATATCATTTACTAAATAATATGCTGTGAGTTAAATAACCGAATATTAATCTAGGATTTTACTGGCTCTTTTTGCTTCAAGATGAATAACTGAATAATAAGTGTGGACTTTAGGTTGTTAACTCATGCTCCCATGATTCCACCTGTTTCTTATTTCCCACTGACTTTTTTTCTTGTATAGTTCTTTCCAAGTCCTGTGTGTTTATGCAGTAATTTAAAAATGTTGGTTTTCTAGAGGCTAAGTCTTTGGTTTTTCCCTAGTCTTCTCTAACTCCTGGTTTGTTAGTATCGACCTCTGTTTGATTGTGTTCACGTCTTCCCCTGAGCCCAACTCTGAAATTGGTAAACGCCCAAGTAGAACTGCTGCATATGGGCCACATTGCTGTCATGAGTCATCCATGTTACAAAAATACTTCTTTGTAGTGCACTCAGACTTTTGGAGTTGAATGCATGCTAGAGACCTGAGGGACAGAAGGGGAAAAAACGCTTTACAAGGAAAAGGCAGGAATTAATTAAGTGATGTCACTCTATCCTGACGGAGGAGATAAAACTGCGAAGCCGAGTGCAGCACGCCAGGGGGATTTCCAGAGCGGGACAAAGTGGGGGTGGAGATTTGGAGTGGGGTGATCTCATGTGGAAAGACTTTAACCTGTGCCAAACTAATCAGAGCTTTTACTTCCTTTTTTCTTACAGAACATTAAGACTCTACTTCAAAGGTGAGAGAAAACTAAAGGGATAAATTACATTTTTGTATTTATTTTTGTACAATAATTTGTTGTGGATTTTCCTAAATCCTATTCTTATATTAATTAAATTATATTTTAAATCGTATCCCAAGTACACTCTTGGAAAAAAGGATTAAATCAGGGATCCTTAAGAGTATTTAAGCAATTTGATTGCCCGTTTTAAGGTTCTGTGTAGAACCCTATGTGTTTACCTATGAGAAGGTGTTCAAAGTAGAACCTCTTTAGGAAGCTGAGATCACTTAATAAATTCAAATTTTATTGGTTACATACACAATCATACAGGGTAAATGTTTCCTCTGTATTTAACCCATCCCAGAAGTGAACACATACCCGGAACAGTGGGCAGATCTACAGTGCCCAGGGAGCTGTTTTTGGGGTTAGGTGCCTTGCTTAAGGGCACTTCAGCCATGGATGTTTATTCACATATTTTCCTGCCGGTCCAGGGAATCAAACTAGCAACCTTTTGGTCCCAAACCCACTTCTCTAGCCTTTAGGCCCACTTCTCTAGCCACGACTGACCCTTGGGTAATGAGTTAGGCCTTAACTGACTAAACCTTTTTTATAAGAGCGTAACGTGCTACTTTATTTATATTGCATGTACAGTGACTGCACTATTTCATTTTGATTCCTTTTCATGTTGTATGTTTTATGGGAAAGTTGTTTACAACTAATTTCTACCTAATTGCTGTGCTGCACCGTTAAATCCATTATTAAAATAAGAAAGGAATATGGCATAGCCACGCCTCTGCCCAGAGAAGGCCGTGCAACAAAAGTCAGTGACTTGTTAATGAGTGCATTAGTTATAGAAGCAATGAATAGGCCAAGGATAGAGCTGAAGGAGCTGGAGAGATGGTGTAAGCCATTCACAGGGTAGCCATAGCCTGGACATTCCTCAAAACTGAGTTTTACGGAAGACTAGTGAGCCATATGAGTTACCATTTGGAGTTTTCCAAATGGCAGGCTGGAGAACCCAGGTTGAAACCAAAACTGAGCTTTTGGGCATTGGAGCAAAGTGCTACAGGTGGTGGAAATCCAGCACTGCTCATCACCCTGAGAAACACATCCCCACAGTAAAGTATGATGGTGGTAGCATCATCATAACCTTGCCCCCTTGGTTGCATCTCTAGTTAAAACTCCCTTTACCCAATGCAATCCACTGTAGAACAGTTTGTCTGGTTTTCTACCTGTCTATCTAGGTATTTCTGTTTTTTTTAAATCTGTATTTCACACAATTTTGTTATCTACTCTGTCTCAGGCAGCCACTGAAGTTTGAGAAACCATCTCTGACGCCGCCACAGCCGTGTGAAGGTCGATTTGCTGGGCCGCTTCAGTACCGTGTCTGGAAATCTCTCAAAGGCAGCCTCTATCCAGGTTTCCCTCTACTGTGCCATTGTTCTGTCCCATTGTATCAGCCTGCTGAGTTAGCTAGCAAGTTAGCTAACGTGTCCTTGTCCATGTTCAGCCACGTGATAAGATCAATTATTTTGATTGGCTGATCAAATTTTAAGTCAAACAGTGCTATGATTTATTTCTTTTTAAATATAACATATTTCTGAGTGAGACAGCCTAGCATTTTGCTTGTGTAAATGTCATTTTGTCCTTTCATGGATTATTCTATTACAAAAATGAGTATACTTAGAAGAAAACCAATTCTTCAAGGATTCACACGGTTAGTTAGTAGTTCAAGCTTTCAAAAGCAGCTCCACTTTGAATCGTTTCTCAAAGGGAAGGTTTTTTGTAGAGTTCTAAATGAACAATTTTAGGGACAAATTGAAGATGTCTTTACATTTACATTTACATCATTTGGCAGACACCCTTATCCAGAGAGACTTACATATATCTCATTTGTACAACTGAGCAGTTGATTGTTAAGGGTTAAGGGCCTTGCTCAAGGGCCCATCAGCGATAGCTTGACAGTGCTGGGATTTGAACTCACGACCTTCCGATCACTAGTCCAATGTCTTAACCACTAAGGTTATTGTTGTGCTTTAAAATTTTTATGCAGTGCCTTCAGCCATCACGTTCAACTCAAGCACAGCGAACCCATGGCTGAGCGTGACCCCGTCTCTCACCTGTGTGCGCTACCAGACCTTCAACAGCTCTGCACGTGACAACCCGCAGCGCTTCGATGCCGCTCTGTCACTTCTCGGCAGTCAAGGATTCACCCACGGGTGCCACTACTGGGAAATCGAGGTGTCAAGCAGTGCTGTGTGGACGGTGGGCGTGGCACGAGAATCTGTCTCCAGGAAAGGTGTCATCAAAGCGCTGCCGGCCAACGGCTTCTGGACCGTCTCGCTCTCCTATGGCGTGCAGTACATGGCAGGGACGTGGCCTCCCACTGTCCTGTCCTTGCATGAGCAGTTGGAGCGTATCGGTGTGTACCTGGACTATAAGAGAGGCCTTGTGTCGTTCTACAATGCTGAAAGCATGACGCACCTTTACACGTTCCGCGACACCTTTAACGAGACGCTCTATCCTTACTTCAATCTCGGCTTTCTAGATAAAGTGCACGAGAATGAGCCACTTAAAGTGTTCATGCCCAAAATATGAGCCTGAATGTGGGCGCTAATACTAAAATGAGTTTTGTGCACGGTCCAAAACCTTGAGTGCACAACAAAGGGATGTTTTAGTGAATCAATTATCAAATCACGAATTCTTCTCAGTGTGGTATTATTCAGGAATCTATTGTTTAAACTGAAGCCTCCTGTTCATTTCTTGTTTTTTCAAAGTCATTTTGATTTAAGAAACTTGGTCCATCAAGTTTGAATCCTGATGATGCCGCAGCTATCCGTGGCCGGGAGCCCAAGAGAGCAAAATTGGCCATGCTCTCATGGAAGGAGGCGTGGCATACTCTGTCTCCTCTATCAATCATAGCAACACTAGTGGATGATGGGCATCAGTGAGCTCATTCATGCAGAAGGAAGCTGATAGCGCTTTCCTCCGAGTGTGTTACATTACTCCCTGACATTTCCTGAGTAGCAGGTGGGTGCCTTCACTTGCCTCAGAGGAAACAAATGATAGCCTTTGGCCTTCAGTTGTTGCGTGTGATAGTGGAGAGCTGGAGGTGTGGGAATTGGCTAAGATTAAATTAGGCAGAAAATCAGGGAAAAGAAAAGGGGAGAAAAAAAAAATTATATATATACAAACATGCACGCACACACACACACAACCTGATAAAACCTAATTGTTTAAAAAAGCAACTATGAATTAAAGTATGATTTATGGTTTATAGTATGATTATGAATATGAGTTAAAGCCATGCCTGGGACAAGCAGACAAAAAATCTGCTCAGGCACCCAGATTACTGATTTGTCAACCTCCGTAATAAAACCTTGGGGGATGTGAAACTCTTCCATGTTTACCTGGAAGGAAACCCAGAAGCTGGATGGAAAGTAAATGTGAAAGAGGGACTAAAGTTGAGAGTGTAGAGAATAGAGGATTGGTCCAAGAATTTGACTACAGGCAGTAATTTGGGTTTGATGCTTTATTCTATCATCAATAATTTCCTTAATATTTAGAAAACTTAGCACTAAAAAATTTAGCACTAGTGACTATTTGTCATTTAAATGGTAGTACTCACAGACTTTTGGACCTCATAGTAGACCAGGCTGGACCTGGTGTAGATGTGGATCTTAAATAAAACTGTAGATTCTTGATCATTTTTGTGGTTTTTTTTGTTGGGGTTTTTTTTTTTTGCACTCAGTGTATATCTAGATTATACACTACATGTATGTCAAATCTTTGTGGACACCTGACCATCCGACCCATATGTGCTTTTATAACATCTATCCCCAGATTCAGTCCTCCTTTGTTGCTATAACAGCCTCCACTCCTCTGGGAAGGCGTGGCTGTGGATATTTGTGCTCATTCAGCCATAACAGCATTAATGAGCTCACGTACTGATGTTAGGTGAGGAGGTCTGGGGTGCAGTCGGTGTTCCAGTTCATCCCAAAGGTTTTCAGTGAGGCCAGGGCTCCGTGCAGGACACTCTAGGTCTTCATGCTGGAACAGGTTTGCAGCACCTAGTTCCAGTGAAGGGAAATTCTAATGCTACAGCACACAAAGCCATTCTATACAAATGTGTGTTAGCTAACTTTGTGGCACCAGTTTGGGAAAGTACCATATTTGGGTCAAGTGTCCACATACTTTAATCCATGTAGTGTATGTTCTAGAGTGAGTGTGAATTCAGCAGTGGTTTCTCTGAGCCTTAAATAGTTTATCAGAACAATGTTTTTCTGATATTTTTCGGATCCTCTTTTTCTGATTGACTCTTTAAAAAAGGGCTTTAAATGTATATTTCTGACATCATCTAGACCTGTATAGCATATAATGTTATAAAAGTAATATACATTATACACATTATAACATCATGGTATACTGGTATACTAATATATAATGGCAATTCAGTAATATTGTACTGTAAATATCATTAACAGGATAAACCAGTAAATATTTTCAACAGTGGGTTTTCAAGAACAATTTTGGAGTCTGGAGAATTTTTAAAGGTCACAGATACAACTTGATTACATTACAGACATGATTACATCAAGAGATATATCCCAAAGTGCTGAGATCTCATGTAATAGTCTCACATCATCATTAAGAGCTATGAAAGCATCACGGTGTTTAATAATATCCTTTAATCAGAGATTAATAAAATAAATGTACCAGCAAATCTTAAGCTGTATTGTGTCATTTCTAATGTTTGTGAGACACATGCGAAGAAGTGTGTTTAATAAGAATATGATACATAAGTCAGGTCAAGGCTAAGAAGGAGAGAACTGTATTTAATTAAAAGAGCACATGTGCAGTACCACCACTAGGGGGCAGAAACAATCCGATTGAGGCCAAAAATGAAATGTAACCATGGCCCACCTTTACCCCAGGTAAAGTTAGTAAGAATTTGGATGACCAGGAGTTTCCATAACAGCTTCACTGCTCCTTAGCAGAGATTCTTACAAATCTGTGAACCTATATTATAGTCATAAACACCATCTTTCCAAAAGATATTCCCTCACGTTGTTTTGGTGAAGGTGGTTGAGAGCTCCGGTTAACACATCAACCTGAAGTCTCCTACAAGTGTTCAATTGAGTTGAGATTTTGGTTAGTATGAAGGTCATAATATACGATTTATATTATTTTCATATTCAAAAAAACATTCAGTGAACCCTTGTGTCCTGTAGATGGGGGCGGAGTTATCCTAGAAGAGACCGCGCCCATCAGGAGGTGTCAGATGTACTTAGGAATGATCAAAATCCTCCAATACATTTTTGGGTTATATCAGAATTATGAGTATGTAAAATAAATGTGTATAGCTGTAGACCTATAGATGATACGTGGTCCAAATGGTTTTCGTAAGCATGAGGCCTAAATGTACCCCTTCACTCAGGTCCTGTTCTGCTCGCATGCTGTATGTTATACACTCAACTACTCATCCAGAATGCAATGAAAGACATCTTTGTAGACTAGTGTGTGTGTGTGTGTGTGTGTGCACGCATTTTATTGCACTACTCAACCCTCACAAATGAATACAGTAAGAGCTTTATGCACTTCAACCAACTAGACTTCCCTATGATGTCATGACTGTTCTTACTGACTCTCAGACACCTAAAAAACATTTGCACTTGTTTTAACTTGCATATGACACTGACCCATGAGCATCACAGTCGTTTGAATGTGACCCTTTCCCATACACCCAAATGCAGATGTCATTTTAATCACAGCATTGAAACACAAGTCAGTTAATCAGACTAAAGCCTTTGACACTCAGCTCCTAGAACAAACCCTCTTTTCCTCTTACTATCTCTATCTGAAATGGAGGTTAACTGTGCTCAGGGTTGTTTATAGCATAATGCAGTACACCTGTTTGAAAGCGTCCTCACTCATTATGTTGCTCCATTCGTTTGTTCACGTTGGTAATGTTTGAAGTTTGTGTCTTCAGTTTTCCTACAAAGCTAATGTAGCTAATAAGCTACCAGTTTAACGTTTGTGTTGAGGTATCCTGTCTCAGACAGACTTGCTGATGTAGCTTTAGTCACCGTTTGACACATTGTTCTCTATAAAATTGGACAAAAGTATGTCACAGAGCTAAAGCAACAACAACAAAACACGTCTATAGTCATAGCTCCATCTTCAAGCTGATCAGGTTCTTCCTCAGTATGTTGTATCATCTCAGCGCCACCATCAGGCTCAGGTAAGAGATGCAGTTCTCAGATTTATAAAGTTTGTAAGCATAATTAAAAAAACCGAAATTAGTTTGTATTATAATGGTTCTAATATTAATTGTAATACTAAATATCTGTTTCTAATACAAAGGCATGCAATTGGACCCCACAAGTATCCTTAGCCTCTTAGCTTGGATTGGAAATAAGATACCAGACAGAGAAACAATTTAATTTGACTTTAAAGCACCAGCATGTTTATTTGGCATTACACAATGTGAAATATTGGACATTGTTTTGCAATATGGTTGGAAAACACACACACACACACACGTTAGCTACACGTTAATGATGAGCAAAACTAAGCAAACAGATTACTTCTAATAAATGTCGTATTGTAGCAAATGAATTGGACGCGTGGCTTAGATTTCTGCGCCACAAAGCTCCAGAAGGATCTTTCTGTAATCCCCTGATGTGTCTCCCTAAAAAGTAAAACAAAAAGAAATACAGCACATTTAACAGCAGGAAAACAGACAGTAAGGCTGGTTAATGGTCCTCTGTACACCACAGGGCTGATTACTATCAGAAAAATCTATTACTTCCTGTTTATATTCATCCACCTTCTTTGATGGACAACTTAAGGTACGTTTCCCTAGAAACCACAAACACTTTCAACTTTTAGAAGTATGCGGAAGTCCCTACTGTGAACGTAATACTCTATAAAAGGGGAAAAGTAGTGTACTATGTGCCCAGTGGCATCATTTTTGTCTTTCCTAACAAAGTGCTCTACATAGGGTCAAAGTAGAGCAGTCTGTGTGCATTAGGGAAGCATTTGGGTTTCTTTATTGCTTATATGTGTTACACAGGGAATGAACAGAAAGCACAGTGGGTCTATGGACCAGCGATTATACACCAGATATCTATAATGTTTATCTCCAGTGTTCATTCAACTACCAATCAGAGCACACTATATTGCTCTCAGCCAATCAGAATACACCTTACTGCACACTTCTAAACCAAATAGAAAAACTGGATATAGGAGTAAAATGAAACGGAGTTTGTGTGTGTGTGTGTGTGTGTGTGTGTGTGTGTGTGTCACTCGCCTTGATGAAGGAGTTCAGAGTTTTTCCATATGCCTTCAGGAATTCGGCTTTGATGTCTATCATGTCGATCTCAGCACGAGAAACCATCACTCTGATCAAAATGCTGTCAGTGGTGCCTAAACCCTACACACACACACACACACACACATACACACACATATTTCAATATTTCAATATGTTCCATTTTAAAAACATAATTTCCTAAATGGCCTGTGCGCCTTGATCCTGTTGTTTCTGCTCTGATTATTTTACCTTCATAGATTTGTAAAGTCTCTCAGCGAAGAACGCCGGCTTACACCTGATGCACCTCACTGCAGGACAAGGAGACACAACACACACTCATTCCTCTGTCTGAATGAAACGGATTTCTCACACAGGTACATGATGATAATTTTGAAGGGACAGTTTGGTCAGGATCAGTCTGAATACTAGATAATCATCTTCTCATGATACACCTTGGTGGTGTGACTACATTTCAACAGAGAACACCTGATCTGTAGTGCGTGGAATTTTTTATATATATATATTTTTTGCTGTTCTTGATGGACATAAAAAAAAAAAAAACACAATAACGATACAACGTCCGAACAAAATAATGAGGCTGATAAATGCATACTGAATGATTGTTCCAGAATGCCCCTTTAAATGACAGATTATTGGGTAATAAAGATGTGTTAAGAAGAATGACATTTGAATAAGTAATGAAATAAAAGTCTGGACCTATTGCGAGAAAAACATCTTCCAGACAGCCGGACATCTCCCTCTTAATGCTGTCCTCGATGTCCCGGCCTGAAATCTGCTGGTACTCCTGAAACACTGCAACAGGAAAGAAAGATAAAATACAAATAAATGAACAGTAATCTGCAAACAAAAAGCCTTCTGGGTAAATTTTGCTACTACATTACTTACTACAATTGATCAAATGATTCCTTATTAAAGAAAAAAAAAAAAAAAAAAACACTTGCAACTTTCAACCACAAGGAGTCAGTGTTGAGTATGATTTACAGTACTGTTGATTAAACCAATCGGGTCCCTCTGGGATTCATCACTGTCCTCTCCCTGTGTTAGTGCACTACATAGGGTGTGAAAGTATTGCACTAAGGCAGAGCTTCTCAAACTTGTTGGAGCCAGGGACATCTTCCAGAGTAAATCCCAAATTAAATATAAGTCAGCTATTCAAATATTACTCACATTAGGCAAATACAGATCATCTTATTTATCTACTGGAGCCGTTACAGCATTTTTATTCTTTGAAACGTCCCATCCGTATGAAATGAATTAATAAAACTGCCGTCAGGTTCAAATGACCTTTATTTATATAGCTGATAAGGGAAGTGGATGAGGGTGCGCATTATCAGCAGACAATAATAATACCAGCCGGGCTGAACGCACCTCTAAGCAAGTGGTTCCTGTTCCTCACACACAAGATGGTGAGAAACTTGACCTCGTCTGTTCCCCAGCGTGCCTCGCCGGCCTCAAAGATCTCCTACAGAACAACACACATCAACAGTGTGTTACATTCGCGAACGCAGACGCATATCGTGTTTACTGATACGCATTTTATTGGCATTAATTCTCCATGCTAACCTTGGCATCCTGTTTAGCCAGTGCCTCATCCACAGTGGTGCTCTCATCTCTCCCAGCCTGGGAAAAAAAAAAGAGAAAAGAAAATTTGTTAGTCATTAAGAAATGCCATTTATAATAATTTATTGAACTGATTTCATATTACTTGGGTTTAACGCTCCGAACAGCATCGGCAACTATATTTATGTGGATTATTCCTTGTTTATTTTGAACACAACTTTACTTTAAATTTTTTAATAGCAGTAGTAATAGAAATAGGAGTAATAATAAAGGGTGTCTGAAATGTCTGGAACCAATGGGAATATGCTGAACAAATATGTTGAGCAAAATCCATAAAGAAAAACAACAAGATGAAACAGTGGCTGAGGAAACACGTAGAGTGTAAGGGTGAACATGTGTTGTAAAGAATAAATATGAAGTTATGTATATGTAGTTTCACTCTCATTGGTTCCTGACTTTTCAGATACGCCAGAGTAGGAGGACGAGGAATATTAGTTAGAGCAGGAGTAGTTGTAGTAGCAGTACTAGTATTGCTCTTGTTATAGCCCCAAAGCTTAAAGGTGTGTGTTGCACGCTGCTGCAGTTTCATGTAAATCTATGCACATGTGCACTCATCCGTTCAGGAAGACTGAACACACCTGCACAGGTGCACTTGGCCTCAATGCTGCATCTGCAAGGCAAAACACACCAGCAGGATGTGTGTGTGTGTGTGTTTCAAGGTGCATTACCGTGGCCAGGGACACCAGGACCCTCTTAAACATGCCAGACGTGTCTCCGGTGAGATCATCCTCCAGATTACGATCGAACTCTGCCGTTGCAAATTGATCAGACAAGGACACAAAGCCAGGCTTCATTTGCTTATCAAAATGCAGATATTTATGCAAAAAAAAAATATCACATGGACACAGGTGTAAGGAACAGTGTTAACATAACACGCCATGTCACCTGAGGTCAGTGTCTTTCAGTGTTAGTAAAGGAGGCGTGGCCTCTGAGAGGGGGCGGAGTCACAGTGTGACCTGCCACTTGTAAAGTAAAGCTGAACTGCTTGCACAATAGTGAATCTGTTTATCATATCGTAATGTAAAGTAACGTATCATAATGTACCACATCATACAAGAGGCTCAAAGACACCACGACTCGGCTATTAGTCCAGTTCTAAAATCCCTAAACAGGATCTGATATGAAGGATGTGTACCTTGCTTGTAGGTGGCAGTAAAAGCTTTAACTTCAGCGTTGCTCCTTGAAGCCAAAATCTCGATCAGACATGCTTCATCAGTTCCAGCGCCCTGAAATGAACACACAGCCGAACACAAGCATGCGAATTTAAACAAGACCTCATCTGAAAGCTGAGCTGTGTTCCTTTCTGGAGGGCACGACGGCCTTAATTGCATCTTTCATGGGAAGCAAAAAGCAGACCACTGCATTTAGGATTCCCTTCAGCACCAGTAAAATGCAGATCATAACTTTTAGCTCATGCCATTCGTTTATTATTTATCCAACTTTCAGGTAATGAGCACAGCTACTGCTTATTACAGGCTTTTGTTAAATAATTAAGGCTAATTAGCACAGATGATTTTATCCAGGACTTCTCACAAACTACAAATAGAAAAAGAAAGATACAGATATACCCTACATGACCGGTTTATCAGTAATTATGACTACACATGAAGCAACAGTTTGGCCCACCATGTTTGATCTGATGAACGGGATCAACGGACTGACTACAATGAGACAGAAACGTTCAGCACTTCCTTCCAAATGTAGCTAAAACGGGTTTAGATAAACATGACTTATGTAAAAAGGATTCCCTCACCTTCACGCCGTTTCTCAGCTCGTGGGCATCGTAAACGGGTGCCGTCATCAGCAGCCCACAAACGACCTTCTGGAAGTTACCGCTCAGCTCCGACTTTATATCATCTTCCAAATTCTAAAAGGCGTCGAAGCAGAGAGTAAATATTAACAGTGTATGTGTATGAATGAGTGTGTCTGCAGATGTGTATGTGTGTGTACATTTGAACCTTTATTTGGGATACAACTAAATACTAACAAATTATTCTGACTGATCAGATCATGTGTTCTACAAAGTGTGTATTTTACTACTCTGAAGTAGAGAGAACCAAGTACAATTGAAAATATTTGTACATTTTCTTTGCATTTACGTAACATTTTACATTTTATAGTGATGGAGTCAGTAAGGGACCGTCTAAAAAGTGCATGACATGGGCAACTATGTAAGATTCTAGAAAGATTAGGCCTAGATTCGATTTAGACCATTTGGACGTCTTAAGAAGTCAGAAAATATCCAGGTAGCATCCCTAGCCCCATCCCATGTGCACATTACTGTCTCTCACTCACACACACACACACACGTATATAATGTTCGTATATGTACGAATAAAAAAAAAAAAAGAAGTACTGCTTTTTGTTGTTGTTGTTGCAAAAATATTTTTGTGGTCTTAAAAAGCCTTAAATTTGATGTTACAACCCTGCACAACATTTTTTAGAAAGCTTGCTAGAAAGTTTCACAAGGGAATAGTGGCATGCATCAGAACTGCATCAGTCGCGCAGGACAAAATAA
>JAQQZR010000009.1:16697548-16719585 GCA_030068235.1 Notoglanidium macrostoma
TTTCCACAAAGTTGGGAGCATGAAAGTGAAAGGAACTCTGAATGCTTCAGCATACCAAGAGATTTTGGACAATTTCATGCTGCCAACTTTGTGGAAACAGTTTGTGGAAGAACCACATATGGCTGTGATGGTCAAGTGTCCACATAGTTTCAGCCATATAGTGTATTTATCTTAAATCTTATTTCAAGGTAACCTATATCCATATTTCCAAGTGAAATATGCATATTAAAGGGACAATAGGTTTGTCCTTGATGGTACCACCCCAGTAACAATGAAAGATATTATTAGTTTTATTTGCCGAGAGAGTAGGTGGCCACTTTCATATGACAAATTCATCATGCCTTAATAGGTTTGTCCAGAATTTTCCACTGCAGTACTGATTTATGTACATATTCAGATGTGAATCACTGATTAAGTTACAGAAACTTTGACAGAAGTGGTATGGGTCACTCGCAACAGTTTTTTTCTTCTTGTTCAATACATCAGTGCTTCAAAATCCTTGACAAACATCAAATTCTGTAACATGGCAATACAAAAACCTTTTTTGCATAACACGATTAGAGTCAGAACTAAAAAAAAGTGTCAGAAATACAATGAGCACAGTAGAGCCCAATGCAGTAGAGTACAATTCTAATGACATTGAAATAAATCACTTCAGGATGTGCTGTTATAGGAAAATAATGGATGGTGTTGACTCTTAGATTTGGTTATTGAACCCACCAGAGTTAGTAGCAGAGTTACTAAACCAACTTAAAGTTAATTCTTTTTCTGTTATAGCACATCCATTAAGGCCCATTTTATTCTTCTTACACCTCATCATTTGAAACAATTGTTTCATTTATTAATGAATACCCCTCACATTAATGAATGACTAGCCTCTACTTTTTTTCCTCTATGATGAAGTTGAGCGTTTATCATATAACTGAGAAACCAGAAACTACAAATTGCTGTGTCCAGAAGACAGAGACTCTGACAATTGAAACTATTTCCAAATGTGATAAAAAAAAAACCCAGAAAAAAGTATTGATAGTTTTACATTTAGTTTTTTTATTGTTCTTGTTTTGATAAAGAACATTTTTCAATCTACTTATTGAGTTCCAGTCATACAAGTCTCTGTGAATGATACTATTCATACTCGATATCATATTAGAATGAGTGCATAAATATAAACCTGTGATTGGTCTTGCACTGTTCTCAGAGCTGTGTTTTTTAAGTTAAAAGTTAATCAACACCATCTGACCAACCAGATTCAAGAATTGTGGTATAATAGAGCTATTAAAACCTATAACGTTGTGGGTTATTTTAACATGAGTCCCTATGGCTGCTGTTTGTGTTGGTGGTTAGTGTTACTCAATTACATTACGTGTTTCCTGTTATAGGAGAGATGAGTTTATAGGGTGCATTTTAGCAATGGTCCACACCCAATTTCCCCTACGTTGGTCAGTTCTGTTAACCACCATGTTTATTGTTAGTTAAGTGTGATATTTTTCTATGCTTCTTTGGCATGCTTTTTCCTTACTGACTCCACACTATTGAGCTACAAGAGATGGTGACTGAGTATTAAACTGTCCCTGGTCCACTGCAGGCACCAGCAAAACAAATTCTAGTCACATAAAACAAAAAAAAAAAAAAAAGAGAAAAGCAAATAAAAAACGATAGTATCACATATTTATGAAACTGAACCTATGGATGGGAAAATGAAATCTGACAAGCTGGGTTTCAGCTTAACACAACTGTTCGTCTGTCTGTGTATCTATGTGTTCATGTCCATTGGTGTCATAACTAAACAGGGTACATTGTTGCCAATGACATACCAAGTTGGAAAAAAGCTTCAGCGAATGGTATTTGTGATATCATGCTTAAAATGGTGGCTAAATGTGCTACAGATATGATATTCCCTTTGTGGAAATTCTATATTTATAATATTAAACATGTCTAAATATTCATGGGATTTAAAGAATCCTTCTTACAATTTGTGGTCCTAAATCCATTGAGTCCTGATAAGCTTGTGTCAGGTTATGTGAATAAATCACAACTTTAACTGATAATGGTATGGGATTGATTGTGAAGCTGTAAAGTGTGAGAACTGAGAGCTCGAGCAGAAGTTCTACTTCTAGCTTCTGATTTATGCTAGACAGCCAGGTCTATCTGTACTTGAAGGGACATGAGTTATTGATATAGAAAGGAGGTTAAGAGGTGGTGGAAACAGAAAGGGGAAGGGGTTTTAGTTATCTAGTATGGAGGAGGAGTTTTCAGAAATCATCTTTCTCCCAGACTTCAGTTATTTCATACCTCTGTTTCAAACAGCTGATTGGACAAAGAGCTGTATATAAGCTATCACACTTTGATCCAGGATAGAAAAATCCAAGATTACATCCAGCTAAGGTCAAAGATAGGTAATACTTTCTTTAAACTCTCCATGCAATCAGCAGCCCAGAACCTTAACCAGTCACCACTGTCCTATATACATGATATATAGCCTAGAACAGATCATCTGAAAGCTACAGCACTCTATTTGGATTATTATCCCTTGTAAAGTTATATTTGCAATTATCAATACTTGCTCTTTTGATATTTTCAATATTTTATATTTTTCATAAAAAAAAAGATAACTTCCGGATAGCAGATTGATGGCGCGCCATGAGTCTGCGCATGCGTACGAGTTTCACACGTCAACTTCGGCGTCCCGGCGCCCCGCTTGTTACTGCGCATGCGTACGAGGATTGCGTACTGCCAGCTAGTATTTTTGTCGCTAGATTCGCGACATTGATTTTTCCCCCCAACAGAAATTAAATCTCGTAATCCTAAAATGAACCTTTAGTTTAAAAATCCGCGTCTGCCGATGGAAATCGTCAGCGCTGTACATATCATTATTTTTGCTATGATCTTCTGGGGGTAGCTGCACAGGCTAAGCTAAAATGATAGTTTAGTTCACATCAGTCCGTTCTATAGCGGGTTAGCTTAGCTGGTTTGGATTAGCCAGTTTGTAGGTTTCTTCTCTTTTAATTGAACAGGCGTTAATAAAATAATGTTAGTGATGCGTGATTATATTGCTTCGTGATATGGTGTACGGTTGTGTTTACTGTCGCGTTGCTAGCTGGCTAACTGCAGCCTGTCATCCATCAGGCATACCGTTAGTATTAGCCTTAGCATTAGCTCGCTGAATGACCGAAATTTCAGTCGAGCTGAAATAGGCACGAAAACAGCTCCAGATCTCTGTCTCCATCTCACAGGACTGGTTTAAGGTCGGAAAAGATGCGTCATTGGTTTCCTCAGGGTTTTATCTGAGTGTCAGTGGACAATTTTTGCTCTTTTTGCCTGGTTTATACAGTTAGATATAGCAAAGAACAGATAACTAGAAACAGATGTCGAAGAACCGTTATTACCATAAATGCTGTAATATATGATCTCGTGAATTATACAGAATTATCTAACGCAATAGACACAATGTCTCCCAGGGCAGCTGAGACAGCCTGTGATTCACATTAAAGAGGCTTCAGATTTATTACACAGCCCTTATTAAGGCTATTGGAACCCTATTATTTAATTTTCTGATAACCCAGTCTGAGATAAGGTGGTATCTCGGTCAAGAATCTCAGCATGAAGAAGTTCTTCGACTCTCGGAGGGAGCTGGTTAGTGTTGGTCCTGGCTCTGGAGGTGGAGGAGGATCCAGTGGAGTCGGGGGGAACTTCATCGGCCGGACCTTCACCATCGGACATCATCAGGTCACCGTGGAGGAAACCCTCGCTGAAGGTCAGGATGATCATACAGGGGTCACACCTGAGCCCGTGGTTCAGTGACGGTCCCACTCAAACATGACCAGGTTCATGTCGGGGGGGGGAAACCCAAACAAACTAGAAATTAAGAAAACTTCTGTTCAGGGTCTTCTGTTATTGACAAAAGTTGATTATTTTCCAATAAGAGGGCATGTTTTATTATGCCGAGATCAGTCTGTTTTTGATTTTGTCATGATTTTTCCATGGCTGATAAATCTCTAGCGCTGGGCCCCGGTCTGAGCTTTGTGTGAATGACGAACAGGCCTTGTAGTGCGGCGTGATCAAAGAACGGCGATGTGACGTCTCTGACACCCCAGTGAAAAGTCTAGCATGTCTGTATTTTCTCACCTAGTGTGACAACAAGTATGACGTTGTTCTTGACTGTTCCTTCTGTAACCAGGATTCCTAATTTCTTGACCTTTCAATGACGATACAAGGATGTGAACGATGATTGGTCAAAGTCAGACCTGTAGTGTTGCCTGTCTCCCAGCCAAAGCACAGCAAGAATTTATGCCACTATGATCCATTATCTAATATGGTGTCCAGTGTTAAAGACAAACATATGGTGTAGTCTGATCCTGGCATTACAAGGCAGCAGTTTGTCAACAATTGCAATTTTTTTTCTATTTAATGCTTATTTTTATTTAACCTTATTCTAGGTCTACAGGATTTTGTTTACGTTATAGCAGCCGTCTTTCCCTTATCAGCATCTCTCTCTCTCTCTCTCTCTCTCTCTCTCTCTCATGTATTTTTTTTTTTTTTTTTTTAAAGGAAAAAAAAGCAAAACTGCACTTTCTCACGTTCTAGAGAACCCACACAGTGCAAACTCCTTTATCCTGAAGACTTTCCAATGATGGAAAGCTTATGACGTTTGCAAAGCAGTGACACCTGCGACTCCTCCTTGGAAATATAACCGTGTACTCGGGTAAAGATCTGCTTACAGAATGTTTCATCATAGTGATGAGACAGCATGTTTCAAAAGGAAAAAAAATCTGGAATTACCGAAAGGATAAAGCATCAGAACGAGCGCGTTACGATAAACCAGTAATTTGGAGCTGGTAAAACTAATGGACAGTGCTGTGGGAGAAATAATATTCCGTTTTATGTGACGTAAAGTACAATACATATAAAACTCCTCTAAATGCTCTCAGTTCATTCTGACATCCATCATCTATGAGCTCTTCTCGATAGCCGTCTTATAATGTATAATGGAGACTGAGAGAGTCATGGCACAGTCTCTTTGAGCTGTAATATAAAAGTTTTCTTTCTCTCCTCTGGTTGTCTGGGTTGCGTTTGTCTTTTAATTGCGATTGGGTGATGAGTAATATGTTTGTAAGGAGATAAATTTGGCAGTCTGTTTCCTTTTGAAACATTTTGCCGCTCGCTCACCGTTTGATCATTTTACTAGTTACAGTTCGAATCCAGTCACATAGAATCCTAAGTGCTGTTTTTATTCCATTAAGCCCAGATGAGTCATTTTACTCTACCAATTATTATTATCGATTACTACATTATTTACAGATTTGTTTAAACCCGAACAGTTTAGAAACTATAGAAACAGCACTTTCTCGGGCAGTGCGCTGGTTAGCGATCACCTCACAGCAAGAAGGTTCTGGGTTCGAGCCTGCCGGCCGACTGAGGCCTTTCTGCCTGAGGTGTGCATGTCCTCCTGCACTCCAGGCTCTCCGGTTTCCTCCCACAGTCCAAAGGCGTGCGGATTAGGTCGACTGGCTACTCTAAATCGCCCCTAGGTGTGAACGTGAGTGTGCCCGGCGGCCTGTCTCGCTGTAGCCGCGGTTCCATTAGCGTCCTCAATTTGAAATCGGACATGAGGCAACACGTGAATTTCAAAAATGAGCGCAAAAATGGTTTTACACTCGCAGGAGGTGGTATTTTTAGACGGTTCTATAAAGCAACGTTTCGCAAAATTGAAACGGAAACGCATTTTTTCATAACATGAAGAGCAAATAGAAACACCACCTTTCTGAAAAAAAGAGTGCTCTGTAAGAGCGTGAGGAGAAAATCCAGCTTTAATTGCAGATCGCGCATCTTTAATTCTGACATAATGATCCTAATGTACAGTACGCAGCACAGCGTGCTCACTGGAACTGTTTTGCATTATAACGGTAGAGACGGACATTCTGGGTCCTTCGTAATGGAAGGTCACCGCACTCTGTCTAAAACGCTAACATTCAGCCCGATCAATCCGCACAGGAGAAGCAATCTCAGTAGAAATTACGCAGAGTCGTCACAGCGTGTGCGTAGTCATCATAATTCCATTTCTATGCCACGCAGCGCATTTCATGCTTCTTGTAGTGCTCTTTCATTAGTAGGCCACTTGACCAGAACATCTCGGTAGGCTTTATCTCTGCTAAGAACGGCTCGAAAAGGACTTGCCTCCAAGTCTTTTAAACAACAGTTTAAAACGGCCAGTACTTGTGTAGTTCTGCTTTCACTTCCTGGAGTGACCTTGTACCTCTTTTCACACATGAGATAATGGAATGATTACCAACAAGTCAATTCACGAGGGATATTTTGTGCGTCCTGAGATGCCTTTCTGCTCAGCTGGAACCAATCGGCCCATCTTCCTAAGGCCTTTCTTAACGAGACGATGTTTAAACCATCAGAACTGTCGCTCACTCAGCGTTTTTTGTTTTTCACACCATTCTGAGTAACTCGAGAGACTGTTAAGTGAGAAATTCTCAGGAGATCAGCAGGTACTGAAATACTCAAAACCAGCCATCTGGCCCTAACAACCATGCCACGAGTCACAAAGATCACACTTTATCTCATTCTGATGTTTGATTAACTGAAGCTTTTGAAACTAGCCGTGCTCCCTGGGTGAGAGGGGCGGTACGTGCTGTCTCCCCTGTCAATCACAGCAACCCCAGCCAATCGTGGGTGTCTGTGAGCTCATGTATGCAGAAGGGTGCGGATAGCGCTTTCCTTTCTTACGTTGTGTTACACTGACCTGCCCATGTCTAGGAGGAAAGAGCGTATTTGCCCATCCTTGCTGGTTGGAGGTGTCACAAGAAAGGGTTAGTGGATGGGAGACCAAACTGGGACCAAATGGTAATCTAAGAAAAACTAAGAAATGTGCGGACAAGCATTCGCAGTTTATAAAAAGGACTAAAATGATGGCCGGATGGGGCTAAAATCGCAGCGATACCTCTGTGATGATTCCATTGCCCCACCTCAACATGAATAACTCGTCCACTATGGTTAAAGAGCACTTAAAGTAATGGCACACCTCTGGGACTTTAAATGACTGATCTTTCCATGAACGCTCACTCACCTGTCCTCTGAGCTTCTCTGAACAGCCACATGGTGGTGCTGTTGAACTGAATAACATCGTTTTGATTGCCAATGAAACCCGATGAGGGTTGTGTGCCAGTGGCCTGAAGGTTGCAAGTCCAAATGCAGGGCTTTGATGCAAGGTGGCACGGCATGACTGTCTATACTGTAGAAAAGCTGCCTGCGTGAGACGCTACAAAGCATTGTGGATTGCTACCGTGGATTGATTCAGTGTCGCCAAGACGTGACTTGGCTCAAATGGAGCTCGATCAGCTCCTCGGCCAAAAGCACTCGGGGTCATAATGAAACGGAAGCGGAAGGAGGAGTGCGAGTCCAAATTAATTTATTTCTTCTTCTTCTTTTTTTCCGTAGGTGGTTTTGCCATCGTGTTTTTGGTTCGGACCAATCAGGGCGTTCGATGTGCGCTGAAGAGAATGTACGTGAATAACGAACACGACCTGCAGGTGTGCCGCCGTGAAATTCAGATCATGGTGAGTGTATTTTCTTACTGTTGCAGCTCTCAGTATACGCTCCAGTGTTCCGAAAGAGATGTCAATGTTTGTAGTGATCTCATACAGCAACATTATTAGATCTCCTCACACTCCTTATATCTATAAATACTTGCGAATGAGGAAGTGTAATGACAGTAATGTTGATCAGCAGCTGTAATCTCACCCTGTGTGTGTGTGTGTGTGTGTGTGTGTGTGTGTGTGTGTGTGTGTGTGTGTGTGTGTGTGTGCGCGCACGCAGAGGGATCTCTCAGGCCATAAGAACATCGTGGGCTACGTTGACTCGAGCGTGACGGCTGTTGGAGGCGGTGACGTGTGGGAGGTTCTCATCCTCATGGACGTGTGTAAAGGTAAGCACGCTCAGGTAAAAGATGATTCAAGCCAGCCCATTTCACATTCAACCCATTGTTCTAAACGAGGATTCTTTCACACGTATTAAACCATTTGTCAGCTCTGAATCAAAGAATTTGGTAAATGGCTTTAAAAAAAAAAAGCGTGTAGAACCGTTTCAGACATCAGTCAGAGTTATGAAAATATCTCTAACCGTCGCAGAGTGTGCAAAGAAATCAAACATCACGTGAGAATGGAGAGAGATTTTTTTTTTTTTTATCATCGTCCAGGTTTTATTTTGTCCTTTTTAGTTGTTGGGCTACATTTTTCATTACGCAGTGCTCGAGCTCTGGGACGGCAGTGATTTCCATATGAATTGTAATTGAATCTTGTTCCTCCTGCATGACGTGCTGATACACTCACTAAGCCGGGTCGAGTGTAGGAGGTAGCACACTGCCAGTGCAGCAGGACTCGCCTGAGAGGGCATCGCAAGCACCAGCTGCTAATTTGGCATTTTTTTGTGTGTATTTTGTCTTTGTTGTTCCTACAACTTGTTTCTCAGTGCAGTTTTACTTCACTGATTCATTGGCCGCCTTTCCACACGCCCTTGTGGGAATCCTCCTAGGCCCAAACCCATTCCAGTCCCTTGGTCCTACTCCAAGTTCAAGTTCAAGTGGCTTTGTATTGTCATTTCAACCATATACAGATGATACAGTATATAATGAAAGGAGCTAACGTTCCTCCAGGACCAAGGTGCTACATATAGGACTAGACAGATGTTCAAAAGTGCACATGTGGAACCGAAGACAACATAAAGTGCAAGTGTGCATAACGTGCAAACAGACATCACAAGACAAGACAGTGCAGCGCTAAACCAAGTCGAATGTGCATTGAAAAATAGCAGAGGTCATTGAATGTATACATTTGTGTGTGTGTGTCAGTCCAGTCCATGAGTGTTCAGGAGTTTGATGGCTTGGGGGATAAAACCGTTACACAGTCAGAATGCCCTCAGTCCCTCTGTAGAAGGTGGTGAGGATGGGTGGTGGGAGAGAGAGAGAGTGTAGTTTTGGAGTGTCCTTCTGAACTGTGCTACAAGGAATAGGGGTTGAAATCTTTACCTAAGAGATGGGACACCACTCGTTACATCATTAGTGTAAGTGCCACAGCAGCACTTGCGTAATACACCAGTGACGAGGCATCCCCGTTCCAGACGGATGCTTCCACAATGGTGGTGCCAGGTGTGGTGGTGCCAGTTGCATAGGCTGTAATCATCATCATGAATAAACGGAGAAGAGATGAAGCGAGTGGAAGACATCTTCGAAGCCTGGTTATAAATAACCCTACTGTCACTCGCGAATAGTCGCTTACCTGAATAATGATAGTGATTTTTCAGAAATGCGCCAGTTCCATATTCCAATGGATTTTAACATTTTTGTTTGTTTATTTACCAAGATATAGTACGCTTATGGGTACTTTCCCCGTACCGGTAGCCGCATTGCATCAGTTTGCGGAGCATTCTGGGAATTCTCTTCTACCACTCAATTTGGAGTCTACATCTGAAACGCTCCTTTTGGAGGGTCGTTTGGAGAGCTGCATGACCACCACCCCCCGATCCCCAAAAGGAACGGGACACCCTGCCCTGCGTGGGAGCACGCCGAATGGAGGGGTAGGGCTAAAGGGAGGAATTGAGATTGGGCCGTACTCCTCTGTTAGATTAACACGCATATTATCACAGGTAAAATATTCAGCGCATTCTCTAAGTCTTTGTGTTCTTGTCGCAGACTGCTAATGCGAGTGTTAATTTATCTCAGTCTCAGCGAGAAAAGAGTGTGAGGTAAGGAAAGGCACTCCAACAGTTAATTAAAATGTATTAAAAATATGCATTTTATTGTTCTGCTTAATACACACACAGGGAAATCACGAGTCATGAAAGTGCCAAGCTGTAACAGCTTTCTGTTTTCATTTGCTGCAGTTGTACAAGTGAGCCACAGGGAGGCAGTCACACCTCAGACAGAGTTCTGTTCATCCCACGTTTTCACCATGACCTGTTTTTCATTCTCATTATATCACGTGCATCTTTGAGCATGTAGAGTATGCCAGCCCAGGGTATTAGTGCAGGCATTTCTGATGCCCTTTTCCTCATCTTGTCTGCCTGATGGTCTGCACTGTCCTTTTTTAGACTTTGCAGAAGCATTACTTTAATTTTCAATCACCAGACATTCCAGAAAACAGCAGTAAGATGAAAGCAATTATATGATTTGATTTTGTCTGTGTTTATAAACGTGTCTGACAACCTTTCCATCAGTAGACAGAAGCACATTCCTGAGGATATGTGCGCTGTTTAACTCGTCTGAGTCCTGAAGATGCCTTCCATTATGGAATTTATTTATAACCAATTAAACACTACTTGGATGTCTTTTTCTTAATCTAGAACACCCACCATGCTTTTATGCTAACGTGTGTGTATGTGTGTGTGTGTGTGTGTGTGTGTGTTTGTAGGAGGTCAGGTGGTGAATCTGATGAACCAGCGTCTCCAGACGGGATTCACAGAGAATGAAGTGCTGCAGATTTTCTGTGATACGTGTGAAGCTGTAGCTCAACTGCACCAGTATAAAACTCCCATCATCCACCGGGACCTGAAGGTACACACACACACACACACACACACACACACACACACACACACACACACACAGTATAAAATGCTTGTAAACCACTAGGTACACCTAAATACATACAAAAAATAACCATGTCAATACAAAAAACCCATAATCCACTAGGGTTTAAAGCCATATTCTCTCTCACACACACACACACACACACACGCATACACACAGACACATTAGGATAACTGTCAATAATCAACAGAAATGTCAGTGTATCTGGATGGAATGTAAATTTCCTGACCTGTAGGGTTTTGTGTGTGTGTGTGTGTGTGTGTGTGTGTGTGCGCGCGCGCGTTTTAGGTGGAGAATATCCTGTTACACGATCAGGGTCATTACGTCCTGTGTGATTTCGGCAGCGCTACCAAGAAGTTCCAAAACCCACAGAGTGATGGAGTGACTGTTGTGGAAGAAGAGATTAAAAAGTTCAGCCATCTCTCCTCTTCTCATTTCCTTGTTTTTTCCTTCCCGCTCGGTCTTATTATTCTTGTCTTGTCTTCCTCCTTATTTCCATTTCTTTTATTTTTTTCTTCTTCTGTTTTTCCTTTTCTCACCATCTTTCCCATTCTGGTTTGTCTTTCCAGTTCTTCTGTTTCTTCCATATCGTTCTCCATCATTCCCTTTCCCTCCATTCTCTCCATTCTTTTGTCTTCATATTATTGCTTCCTTCAACTCTGTTTTTCCATTTTTTCTGCCACTTTCCCCTTCACCTTATACCTGTTAAACCTTAAACAAAAACGTTTAGTGCTGAGCGTGTTTACATGTGCTCTCTGTGTGTGTGTGTGTGTGTGTGTGTGTGTGTGTGTGTGTGTGTGTGTGTGTGTGTGTGTGTGTGTGTAGGTACACCACTCTCTCATACCGAGCTCCTGAGATGGTGAACCTGTATAACGGTAAACTTATCACCACCAAAGCGGACATCTGGGTCAGTATTTCTCTCTCTCTCTCACACACACACACACACACACACACACACACACACACACACACACACACACACACACATAAGATAGTCTTGTTAGTCCTACTGAAAGTGTGTGTGTTTGACGCAGGCTCTGGGCTGCTTGCTGTATAAGCTGTGCTTTTTCTCGCTGCCCTTCGGAGAGAGTCAGGTGGCCATATGTGATGGGAGCTTCACCATCCCAGATAACTCCCGTTACTCCTACGACATGCACTGTCTGATCCGTAAGTGTCTCCGTTCGCACTACAGCGTTCCACAGGTTGTCAGGAATCTGTCAGGAATAATGCAGGAATGCAACCTGATTTATACTCTGTTAATGAGACATAAGTTTTATACATATACACACTCTGTCTCTTACAACCCTGTCCTTCTCTAATAACAAGGTGATAAAAGCACTAACACAGTTTCTTAGCTATGGTTGTGGGTGCCACTGATTCTTTCTACACCTCCTGATGGACTTTCTTTCTTCCTGTCTGCTGGTGTGTGGTTCTGGGTCAGGCTACATGCTGGAGCCGGATCCGGATAAACGGCCCGATATTTATCAGGTGTCTCACTTTGCTTTCCGCCTCGCTCGACGTGAGTGTCCTGTCCAAAACGCACAGGTAGGTTTGTCTCTCTCTCTCTCTCTCTCTTTCTGTCTGCCTCTCTCTCTCTTCTGTACTGTTTATATTTCATGAGTTATAAATAATTCACATCTCAAAGATGTAACAAGAAGAAAAAGAGAAGGGATGAAGGAGTACCGTTCTGCCCGGATGTACCGAGTGCGAGTTTATCAGCTGCCAGTTGGAATTCAAATTTCCCATCATTCCATCAGTGTACTACATTAATATAATTTCACATTTTAATCTGAAACATTTAAAAAAATATTAATTGTATAAAAAGCAAAGCCCGGCCTTTGCAGAAATGAGGAGTTTGAATGGAGTCATGTGTTAAACACTGATCACAGGAGGAAAAAAAAGAAGAACACACTCTAGATCTAAATATTTGATTCTTAAATAATAAGGATTAGCTGAGGAGAATTGTAGTGTTTGGTAACTGCTGAAATAGGATCAGCTTGTGGCGGCTCGTGGTCCACAGGTTCTCTGATTTGTACCTATACTTATTTAGGAAGGACTGCAAATGAGCTGAGAATTATATCTATGATGTTTATTTAATTTCCCAGAATTCTCCTCTGCCCGCTAAGCTCCCTGAGCCAATAAGAGCGAGCGAAGCAGCAGCAGCGAAGAAGAGCCAAACGCAGACGAAGGCCAGGTAAACCGCTCTTCAGATGAAACTGAGGTGTATTTCTCTTTTAGCATGTTGCTTCATTTATGCTGATTATTGTGTTTTTATTTATTGTTCGGGTTTATTTTGTTTTAAATGAATAGCATGAAATTGGTTGGTGTTACTGAGTCAAAGAAAAGCTTTTGAGATGAGTGATCATTTCATTATATGTAGTTATTTCTAAATACTATAATGTAAATCAATATTTTTAGAACGTGGTTGTAATAGTTAAAATGAGAGAAGTTTTTTTAAATTGCATTTGAGGTACAGTGATGATGCGCATAAAATTTTGAGCAAGCGAGTGTTAAGTGTGTGCGCATGGGCATGTGTGTTAGGCTCACAGATCCCATTCCCACCACCGAGACGTCCATCACACCACGTCAGAGGCCCAAAGCTGCTCAGGCTCAGCCAATGGGGGGTGTCCTGCAGATCCAACCTGCTGCACTCACACCACGCAAGAGAGGTACACCTATACACTCAGGTACACATACACACCACCCACATCTCTCATAAAGTGTAGACAGCAATGCAAACTTTCAGGCACAAGGTTTCCTTTTACACAACTGTTTCCAACCCCTCTCTCTCTATTTCTACGTGTTTAGCTGTGAGTGTGAATTTAGCTCAGCCAGCTGCAGCGCTGCAGTCCCAGATCACACACTCCTCTACCCAGCCTCAGCAAAAGCAGGTCAGTGTGTGTGTCAGTGTGTTTTCATACAGGAAGCAGTTCTTGACTCGGGTTATTGAATATTTGTGTGTGTGATGTATGCAACAGCCTGTGCAGCCAATCTCAGTTTCGGCACCTGTATCAGGAAGTGTAACTCCACCAGTGACGAGCCCCGCCCCTCCAGCAGTAACAAGTCCTGCTCCTCAGAAAGCCACACCCACTCCGTCAAGTCCAGTTCCACCCACTGCTCCAGCACGCAGTGCCAAGCGTAAACAACAACAAAATCAACAACCACAACAACAAAAACAGCCTCCTATTGCAGCGCAGCCTCTTGAAGCCACGCCTACTACCCCGCCCACTGCTGGGGAAATGGTAATCACACTCGCTTTCAGATTTTCTCAGTGTGCACCATCGAGATGTACAAAATTAGCAAGCGCCCGCCTTGTCGTAAATAGTTTCTACTCCTGATTCACTATACTGGAGATTTAGAAAGACTCTAGTTTATGATTAAAAATCCTTAATTTTAATTTCCTGTGTGGTTTTGTCCTCATTCTTAAACTTAAACTTTTCTCCCTTCCAGCCTACAACTATGGGCCTCTCCCAAACCCCACCCTCTTCCCCCAGGACCCAGAAGGCAGGGCATAGACGCATTCAGAGTGACGTCACACACAATGCAATGGTTGGTGTGTGTGCAAGCCAGTCAACGCAGCAGCTACAGGCTGCTACAGCCGAGGCGAACCTCAACAAATCCAAGTAATAACCATCGTGTTACCGTCATGCATCATAATTTATAGCACACCAGTTACTTGGGTACAATTTCTTGTGACATTCTCAGTTCAGATTCAAACAGTTTTAAACCGGGGTAACTGTGGTAGTAAAATGTGAGCTGATGATCATAGCTAGCTGTGACTTAATTAGAACAGTATTGAACACACTTGCTGTGAGATGGACAGTTGAGTTGCATTTGTAAACATCTGGCCACATGTGAGCTGCTGACTGGGCCTCACTACAATTCTGCCTCTCATGTACATGTTTGAGTAGCTGGTTGAGATCCATCTCGCATGCGTTTTACATGTATCTGTACATTCACCCCGCAGGTCAGCCAGCGCCACTCCATCCAACTCACCGCAGTCTTCCCAGCAGAGTGTGTATGAATCAGGCCAGCAGGGCGGAGCCACCACTTCTGTCCCAAATCTGGTCACCACTTCTGCACAAAGTCTTGCCACTTCTTCTACCCCTCCTGCCCCGAGTCTAAGCGCACCTTCTGCTCCGAGTCTTAGCACCACTGCTGCTTCGAGCCTTATTTCCCAGGACCAGCCAACCTGGAACCCCTTTGGAGATGACAACTTCTCCAAGCTGACAGCCGAGGAACTGCTAAACAAAAACTTCACCAAACTCTCCAAAGGTGAAATGTGCTGTTTTGGGCAAACTCTCGACTGTCTTAAATATAAAACCCTGCCTTTTTCTGTTGTTCATCTATTCAGTAAAAGAATAAACCACAGCTCTCTGTCTCTTTAGAGTTTTCAGGGTAATAAATCTTAGCAATATTTTTTTTCAAATAGCTGTAGTTTCTCCAACTCTAAAGGCTTTACATGGTACAGGTACATTACATATACAGGTTATGATATTATGTTATAATATCATACCCGACTCAGCAAAAGCGTGCTTCTGTTGGACAAGAAAATCTGTCCCATTGAGGGCAAGTAAACAATAAAAAGTCATTTTCTTTATGTGTGTGCGCACAGAAACTGCAGAGCCTCCAAACATTTGCACAGAGGAACTTCTCCCTGGACTGGACTCTGTTGAACCCATTACTCAGCTTTCAGGTACTCTCTCACACACACAGATACACTTGAAGCCTTTGGTTTCACATGGTTCATATTAAACTGAAATCTCTCTTAATATCCTGTTCACACACTGTGTGCTAAATAAAAACAATACTTGGTTGTGCATGGATACTGTATGTCTTTCATCTCAGTCAAAGAGCTGTGCAGAGGGAAGTATGGTTTTCATTTGGACTTTTTTTTTATGTTACATCGGTGTTTGGCATCAGAGGTTGTATAGCACATGGAACAATGACTAAGAAGGTACAGGCTTCAGAACGTGTATAGATGTGATTCGCACATGAAACTCGGCATACTGTCAGCTGACGCGCATGTTTTACCGAGCTGACGTTCCGTGACGCTGACAGTCTGCTTGCCATGTACATGACTGAATCGGAACTGCTTATGGCTTACAGTAGAGAATTATTTTTTTCATTTGGAAAATCTCTGAAAGGCTCCGTGTATGGGGAAAATAAAAATTCTCTGCTGTGTGCCATAAGCAGTTACGACTGTTTGGCTTGTTGTATGGCACTTAAATTTAAATATTGAATATGTATATAAGCCCTGACTTTAAGAGAATAACTTGAAGATGGCCTTCTTTCATCCTTTCTTTCAGACTCAGATTTCACAGGGATCGCAGCTGCAGTGCACGTGTGTGTACATGTGTGTGTTTACCAGCAGGATAGGAAGTGTGTGAATGTATGTGTGTGACATCACTGGCCTGGAGAACAGGCATTTGATAAGCATGTGTGTGAGAGGTCGATGCATATGGCCTGCACACATGGAGCGACACATACATGTAACGGATGCGCTGTGCTTCAAAGGTTTTAAGAGTCAAATGTCACCATACTGTCAGCTTCGTCCTCAGATAAACTTGATGACATGACAACAATCCAGCTGATCTCTCAGCCTGTGTAAAACCCCTATATATGCAACTCGAAATTATGCTAAAGGAAAAAAAATGATTGAGATCAACATGTATTTTTATCTCCGTCTCTCTTTATGCGCAGCTGAAAGACCTGCTGATATTCTGGGATTGGAGTCAGGTGCTGATTTACTGGCAGTACCAGGTGAGTTCATCTGTTTGCATCCAGCCCAAATCAGGTAAACACGTAAAACAGAAAACAGAAACTACAGTGTTTCCTCCTGTATAAGATGTGAAAGTGTATGTGTAGGTGTATATGTGTGTTAAATGGGAGTTAGATGAGGCCAACAGTTTAGGCTAAAGACATTTAATCTCGATGTTTTTCGCATATTTCATGTTATTGTACATTTCCTGTGTTAAGTCAATTAGGTGATTTACTTTATTTCCCTGAGAGGTCATTTCAAAATAATATCTAAGAGATGGATTTATTTCAGATCTTAATGACTAGATCAGATTTACTGTGGGTCAGAAGTGTACACTTCCCCTCAGCTGGCCAATCGGAAGCTTCTAAAAGTCATTACATCAATTTCTGGAATCATCCAGACTGCTTAAAGAGACAGTCTACTTAGTCTATGTAAACATTTGTCCCATTGAAATAAATCTGTCTCTAACGGATTGATTTAAAATTGCCTCAGATGTGAACAAAGCAGGTCCTTTAATTGACTTAATTGTCTTAAGAAGTGTATGGTGATGAGAAAGTTGTGAAAAACTGAGACTAAATATCTTTATCCTAGTAGTATGTAAACCTCAGCCTCAGCTGTAGATATGGTTGTTGGATGAGGGTTAGATGGATGTTACATGGTGGTTAGATTGTTGGATGAGGGTTAGATGGTTGTACAATGAGAATTAGATGGTGGTGAGAGTCTTAAATGAGGGTAAGATAGATATTGGATGTTTCACAGGTTCTTCGTCACATTGTGGTGCTGAATGCAGAGTGACAGTCTGTGTTTGTCTCCTTTTTTCCTCTCTGTATAGAAAAGCTAATAGAGGGTCTGAAGTCTCCAGACGCATCTCTTATGCTCCCTGACCTTCTGTCAATGTCCGACCCCTTTGGCAGTTCTGTAGAGGACATTAGAGATGGTAATATACACACTCGCACGTATTAGTGTGCTGCCTCTAACATCTGTACTGACTTAAATATAAACTCTCAATATAATGTTTACATAATTAATAGTAACCCCGTCCCTCTCACCCACACACACAGGAAGTGCTGAGGTGTGTGTGGACTCCCTGATTCCTGGACTGGAGGCTCCTCAGGTTCATCCTGTGCAGACAGACGCAGTGAGGACCGGTAAGACTTGTTCACTGATGAAAATGTGTCTTGTTTATTTAAGTTGAAAAAATGAATAAAAGAAGGCAGTTTCCATATAAACCGTATGGAAAGTGAAAGTGACGTACACGTGTGTTGATCTACGACGTCGCATGCTATGACAAAATGGTACCTGGTGCAGACCAGCTCCTTTGTGGTTTTGCTTCGCAACGGACACACAAATATTGTAAAATACATATTTGTTGTACAGAATATTTACGTATATATATGTGCAGTCTGCTTTATTTACGTCCTTTAAGTGCTACTTTTCTCTCACCCCATGTGATAGACACTCTGAGTGGAGAAGACTCACTGTTGGGAAGTCCTTTCTCCTCTGGCCCCACCCCCTGTTTAGATGAATTCGCACCTCTGTCAGGCGGCTCCACCCACAGCACGACAGGTGCGATGGCTCACTATTGAATGATCAAGTCGTTCTTGGTTAACACTTGAACGTCTGCGTCTCTGGCCGTCAACTCCACCTTTCTGACATCACTCCAACACTTTTGACCTTTCGTCTTTGTTTTGCTTCCTCTCCAGACTCGGCTTGCTTGATCTCTGGCTTTGAGCCGCCAGGTTCAGACAAAAGCGCGGATGACGAGTTTGATCCGATCCCAGTGCTCGTCTCCAAAACGTCTCAAGGTAAAGAGCGCACGGATGTGTTTCAAATGCCTTCCTTTTTGCCCACGATGGTACCAAACGGTGTGTGAGATCAAATTAGACCAATGGGAAACCGAGTTCAGCTGCTTCAGAGTTAAGAATGTCCAAGAACTTTGTAATTATTAGAATTTTCTAGATCTTTTCCTACTGCCTATACTTTCAGTTCTGATTTCAAAATGGTTCTGAAAAAGTTTCCAGATTTCTATCAGTTGATTAAAGTGCTATTTATTCTACAACTGTTCTTTAATGATTACCTCTCTCTGCCCTCCTTTCCTCTGTCCTACCTCGTTCTTTTTTTTTCCCGCCCTCCTTCCTAACACTAATGCCTGCTAATTCTTTTTTCTTGCATTTTGATGTTTGTTTTTTGTTTTTATTTATTTATTTTTTTTGCTCTTTCCTCTGTACCTCCTTTATTTCATACCTTTTCTTACCTCTGTCTCATTTGTTTTTCTTTCTTCCGCTCTTCTTCCTGTTCTCCCTGCTTCCTGTTTCTTTTCTTACTTTACCCCACCCGAATTGCCCCGCCCCTCTCTCTAGGCTCCTCCCACAGCGCTACTGGCTCTGACTCCAGTTTGCCCAGTTTGGCTTGTTCACTGCTGCTGGTGGATCAGCTCATCGAACTGTAGAGCTCAATGCTCTTGCTTTCAGTCTCTCACTTCTTCATCCCTCCCTCTCCCCATCCATCCGTCTCTCCATCTGTCCATCCATCCATCCTTTCCTCTGTCTGTTTAACCGCTTTGCTTTCAGCCTCCATCCTGCTGCTCACCCTTCTTTCTTCATCTCTCCATCGCAATCCTCTTCTGAGTTTTGAGTACGTTTTTGGGGTTCATCTCTTCATGTTCATCTTTTATCCGTTCTTCATTCTTGCATCACAAACCTGTGTGTGTGTGTGTGTGTGTGTGTGTGTGTGTGTGTGTGTGAGACATGTCTCACGTTACTGATTGATTTGAAAGACATTTATATCTTATCATGTCTCAGACTTGCACTGCACTTTGTAATTTCTATTATTTTCAATGTTCATTTTTTTATTTAATTCTATTTATAATATTTATTTTTATTTTATATTATCTTTTATTTCTTTCTTTGCTTTCTTTCTCTTTTCTTCTCTTCTTTTTGTTCTCTGGTTCTTTCTTTCTGTGTCCTCCCATTCTCTCATTCCTTCTTTTTCTCTCAGTCTTTTTTCTCTCGTGACTCTAGTGCTCTATTTCTTGATCCCTCTTTCTTCTCTAGTTCTTTGTTCTCTTCCTCTCTTTTGTTCCTTATTCTCTCTCTCTTTCCATTTTTCCTTGCTTCATTCTTGTGCTTTTCTCTCCCGTCTTTCCATCTCTCGTTCTTGCTTTTGTTCTGATTTGTTTCATTCTTTCTCTTTCATGATTCTTTCTCTTAGTCCTTTTTCCTTCTTTCTCGTTTCTATTTCTGTTTTTTTTTTTTTTTTTTTCCCCTCCTCTCACATTCTTCTGTCTCTTATTCTTTTATTCTTTCTCATGTTTCTTTTTCTCTCCTGTTCTTTTCTTTCTTTCTTTCTCTTCCCACATGCTCATGCACTAATTTCCCTCCGTTTCCCCATGGTCCATCCCCCTGTCCCCCTCACTGATGTAAATAGGTGTTTTGTGTGTGTGTGTGTGTGTGTGTGTGTGTGTGTGTGTGTGTGTGTGTGTGTGTGTGTGTGTGTGTGTGTGTGTGAAGCTGTAAGTGTAAATGAGCAGTGTATCTGCAGTGATGTGTGTGAAGAGTCTTACTGTCGTTACTGTAGTGATATTATAGATTATTATAGACTTTACTGAGATCTTTCCTGTTTGCCTAATTAAGATTCCATGTGAATATGAATAGAGCGTTAGTGAACGAGTGTGCGTGAGATATAAACATATGTATATGAGTCATAGATTATTCAGAAGAATTCTTTATATCTTTGTCATGTGTGTTGAGTAGGCATGTGCCGATAACCGATTATACGATATATTGCAATATTGTCAGACAATATTGTTACCATGGACACGATATTGGCTCCGTATGTAGGCAGCATTCGGAAAGTGAAATGAGGAAAACCGTCCTAGTGTGGACAACTGAAATGCAGTGCTCAGATCTCCATATTAGAGCCCTAATAGCAATAGAATGCAGCGAGGCCACTTGTCCGACATTCCCTCTTCATCTGTGGAAGCATTTCCTGAAATTGTAGACAGAGCAGTAACACCCAAAACAAGTGTGGTGGCAGAATAACCCATGTGCAAATTGTGCACGTGTTCCTGTTAGTTTAGTTATCACTCCAAATTCACTTATTCATTTCCCAACTTCATTTCATCAGCCTCGGCCCTTTGATCAGTTGAATATTTGAGTCAGTGAGTCACTTAGCCACTCACTCAGTCACCTGGTTATTTACCCTGTCAGTTACTCAGTCACTGTCAGTCTGTCAGTTGTTCAGTCACTCGGTCACTGTCGGAGTCATTCAGTCGCTCGCTCACTCAGTCAAGCAGTCCTTCATGCAGTCACTCACTCAGTCACCGACTCAGTCATTCACTCATTCAGTCTCCCTTTCAGTCACTCACTCACTCATTCAGTTACTCACTCTGTCAGTTACTCTGTTAGTCACTCTCAGTCAGTTCAGTCAGTTATTCAGTCACTGTCCGTCTCAGGGCGGATTCGCATGGAGCGTGTGGAGAAACCAGCTCGACTCGGATCTGTAGGTGGAAGACCTTAATCTAGCTGGGCTAGTAGTTTACCGTATCATGGACTAATGTCACAGCAGAATCCTTGCAGTTGCCTCGTTTGATCTTTCGATGGAGAAAAAAGAAAATATCCCGCCGTGTGGGTCCATCCCATTTTACAAGCCCGCAGGAATCTCTGAGAAGATCAGCGATTGATTCAGGAGCCGGGTTTGGATGTCAAGTCACTTTGCGAATTTCGAAGTTGCTTCTGTATAAAACTGAACGTGCCCAAGCCTTACCACACGCAGCATCAGACATGAAACAATCTCTCGTGCATAGTGATTATGCATTTGTCTGAGGAAAATATTAAACGTTTGTAATGCTATGTAAATTCTGAAATTATAAACGTTTGCCATTTTCATTTTGAAGTCTACTGAACATGTTCTGTATGTAAACCTGGGAAAAGAGAACTTTGCACAGCAATGCGCCTCTAAATGTTCATGAACGCTACGGACAGGACCTGAGCGGATCACTAATTGGTTGTTTCATGTCGGGTGGGACACGGAGTCCTTGCGGCATTCAAAAAAGTCGAAATATTTTTAGCCGGCCGCACACAGGTAGTGCTCGCCGCACACCTGGGGGGGGAAAAAGCACGTTGAGACGCAAGCGAGTCGCAAACATGTCAAAAGCGCGTCGTTCCTGAGTTTGCACTTGGCAGCCATGCAGCTTCATTGAAAATAATGGAAATGCGTGAGGAATGATGCGTCATGTGAATCGGCCGTCAGTCACGCGGTCAGTCAGTCTCTCTCGCTCACACAATCCAGTTGGCGTCTATATGTCAATAGGGGCCTAATATGGAGATCTGGGACTCAGAAAGAGGTGTCCTTCGCCACCAGGACAAGCCGCTGCCCAGTGGAGACATCTACATTTATACATGGAGTCTTCTTTTTTTTTTTAAAAAAACAACAAAAAAAACAACAGTATTGTGATGATCTTGCAAAGCCATGATATGAAGTTTAGCAATGATTGTGAAATGAAAAAATGGAATATTGGCACACGCCTGGAGTTTCTGAGCCCTGTGTGTTTATGCGACTGTGGAAAATATTTGTGTGAGTTTCCTGGAGTCTGATGTCTACTTCTACTGCAATTCCTTGTGTGTGTGTGTGTGTGTGTGTGTGTGTGTGTGTGTGTGTGTGTGTGTGTGTGTGTGTGTGTGTGTGTGT
>JAQQZR010000009.1:16756315-16781548 GCA_030068235.1 Notoglanidium macrostoma
TGTGTGTGTGTGTGTGTGTGTGTGTGTGTGTGTGTGTGTGTGTGTGTGTGTGTGTGTGCGCGTGTGTGTGTGTGTGTTAGATAGATATCTTCTCAATCAATTTGCTATTTGTCTATATAATTTTCGGAAAATTGGAATCTTCAAGCAAATACAGTCATGGCTTTAACATTGTCACGCTGATTGGACTAAAAGAACGAGCTTTAGCATCCGAGCTGAGATGCTGCGATGTGTTTTTTTTCTACAAACACGACATTTATATTTCTGTGAAGGATGTGGTTTCTACAGCAGCTTCCTGACACGCTGTGAGGTGTACGACAACTGAACACACACCAGTTTTTCTCTCTCTGTCTCTCACTGACAAAGCTGCGTGTGTTTACTAAGAGGTTCTCTGGGGACAAAGGGTGTCTGAGAGACTCTTTTCGATCCTTTCAAGGGAGTTTTGGGTGATTAGTAAGGGAGCAGGACGCAATGGCGTCGCTCCTGATGCGTTTATTTCGTGTGGGTACAGAGAAGAAGAAGATTCAGCACTATGAGCACCTGCGCAGGGATGTGGACCCTAATCAGAGCTGGGACACACTCGGAGAACTCGGGGATGGAGCGTTTGGGAAAGTCTATAAGGTAACCCTCTGTGGTGAAGGAAGTGACCTGTGAAGGAGTTACTTTACTTATCTAAGGAACTGAAGATCATGTTAGTATGTGTGTGTGTGTGCGTGTGTGTGTGCATGTGTGTGTTTTATGTTAGTATGCTACACTATAACACTATCACAATGACATCATAAAGTTCATCAGATGAATAGAAAAATAGTCTTTAAGATTATCAAAACATACAAACACTATAATTAAGCCTATTACAAATAGAGACTATTGTTATTCACCTTGAACCAAAATAATGATTTTGGGGCTGATAATTGGGTGACGTTTTACAGTGAACTGAGTAAACTGAGCATGTTTAAGTCTATAAATGGAGCTCTAAAGTCACGCAGATGCCTCAAGAATCATATCTAACAATCAAAAAACACATTTTAGTACCTTTTAAATATGCTTTAATACACAATATCACACTCCAACATTTAGGATTGCTGTGGAAATTTGAGGTTATAACGCAATCGCGGCCATGTTTGACTCACTACTATCAGAGAGAAATGGATGCTTGAGTGATTTTAGATGAATTTTATTTACTGATGCAGAGATATTTGGGCTCTAAATGAAATGAAACGTTCTTGTTGATGGGTTGCGTCTCAGACGCTGACCACAGTCTGACATTTAAATTGAGTATCTCAGGGCTAAAGGCCTACATTAGCATACTGAGACCAATAAAACTGTTTAGGGAACTTGTGACCTTAGATAGAATCTTATAATAGCAAAGTGACAAACTGAAAAAAGTTTAATTTGCAGACTTCCTGGGAAAGGTAATCATACATAGTATTACATTTTGTTATAACATGTTGTTTTGATGTGTTTCTTCAGAATTCATTCTGGCCTGCTGTTCGTTTATGTAGGTCGACTGCACATCCTGGATGCACGACTCTCATGCATTGTAGTGTTGAATGGTTTAGTAACTGACTTGGTGGTCATGATCTAAACCCTGACCTTACTATACAGCCTTAGATGCTTACAGCTCAGATATTAGTATCTATGATTTGATGTTTCGGAAGGATGTGATTGCTATTCGGCAGCATGACCGAGCAGCCAGTATTGGTGGTGACTCACAAATCATGAAATTTCCTCCTGAGCATGCGTTAATGTCTCTGAAGCTTTGAATAGTCTATAAGGGTTTCCTTGAGCTGCTCTGGTTTCTGCCAGAAAACATGCCATTAGGTATATTTGCCTCTTGGTGTGAGTATTTAAAAGTGTCCTGGCTTGTGTTTGATTGGTGTCCTGTCAAAGGTGTTGTCTGGCCTTGCACCTTTTCTTTCATGGGATGGGCTCTGGATCAACTGCCACAATGAATTTGTTAAATCTAATGAATAAAATAAATTGATAATTTAATAATTTTATAATAAATTGGTAATTCTTGCAATACAGAATGTTGCATACAGTTGACCCAAATGAGATAGCCAAAGCTGACAGACTCTAAAAAAAAGAGCTAAGGATGTGCTAAAATCTTGAGAAGAACCAAGACCCAAGAGGAACCCATGGTCTTCTGGCCAACATTACATTACAACATTTCAACATTATAACATTATATATATATATAGAAGATTGGAAAGATAGAAAAGAAGATTGGGTCAATATCAGCAGTCTATCAAAAAAAGACCCTGGTAGACCTCAAGAGCAGGATCTGGATGAGAGCAGGAGTTTGTAGACCTTAGGATAGTATGAATGGGATATAACATGAATAGCATCCAGATGGGCCAGCCCGGTGGTGCAGTGGTTAGCAACAAGAAGGTTCTGAGTTTGAACCTCATGGCTAACTATGTGGGGTTTGTGTTCTCCCTGTATTTGGCTACTCTGGTCTCCTCCCAAAGACATGCAAATTAGGTTAACTGGGTACTCTAAATTGTCCATAGTGTGAATGGTTTCAAAAGTGTGGTGACCTGTCCAGAGTGTTCATTGCATCTCACCCAAAGTCAGCTGGGATTGGATCCCTTGAAGCAAGATAGATGATGGATGGTTGAATAGTGGAGCTTGTAGATCTTAGAATGACAGAAGTAGGCTCTGGAGGGAGGCAAGATTTTGTAGCGCTCAGAAGGACATGAGCTTTCGAATGAGAGCAAGAGCTTGTAGGAATGAGGATGATGGATGTAAGATTTGTATGGAAGCAGAGCATTGGGGACCTCAGGAATAGGCTCCAGATCTGGGCACGGGGGCAGATACCTTGGGATCTTGGCAGGAGTAGCATCTAGATGGAAGCAGAGGCTTGTTGAGCTCAGAATAAAAGGAGAAGGAAACCAGATGGAAGCAGCAGCATGTAGGACTCAGGATCAGCGGTAGGCAGAGGTAGGATCTGTATGGAAGGAGAGCTTTGTAGACCTTAGAATTGCAGAAGTAGGACCTAAATGGGAACAATAAACCTCTGGGTGGTGAGAGTAGGATCTGGAGGAACGTAGAGTATTGTAAAACATATAGAATATGATCCAAATGAGAGGAGGGGCTTCTAGTATATTCAGGACATTGTAGCCCTCAGGATGATAGAAGGCAGCTACAGATGCAGGTAGGACTTTGTAGGCCTCAGCATGGTTTTAGATGGGGAAAAGGGGTTTGTAGATGTTATGAGTAAAATCCAGATGGTAGAAGGGATTAATCTTTTCGAGCTTAGTGGTCAACACCACACTACCATAATGGAACTACCTAGGGCTTATAACTGTCCACAGCCTTTCTAGTTCCCCTTTTCATTTTCTGGTGTTTCTAAGAAGTACAATGATTTCTTTATACATTCTATACATTTAAAGAATGTTGGCTTACAAATAATTTGAAAAAGAAAAGTCTGTTTCCTGTGAATTTAGGATGATATGAAATGCAGTACTATAAAAGTATTTTATTCCTACACTGGGTGGTACAGCAGTGCAACAGGTAGAGTTTGTGCCTCACAGCTCCAGAGTCTAGGGTTCAGTCCTAAGCTTTGATTATTGTACTACAGGTTTCCCCTGGGTTTCCTCCAAAAATCACACCTGTAACACTATTATGCCCAGAACTGTGAAGGAGTTTGCATATTTCCCTACACTGGATTGGCATCAAAGGGTGAATTCCTATAATGTGGCTAGTTTTACTAGGACTAATCCTGCTAATAATCTATAAGTATCTGTAATAATTACTAGAAATAATCCATCTGAACTACTGTGATAAATTATCAAGATTTAAAAATATTTATGAAGTCAGTGTTGTGATGTGAAAAGCCTGTGGTGGTGGGCCACAGAAAGCACACAAAGAAACAGAAGCAGTAACACTTCTAATCAGAATATAGATGTTTACTTCTTTGTCAATGCTAAAGTTTTATTTCTGGGGTTCTTGGTTTCCTTGGTAACTGTGTACACAGTTTCAGATATACGCTGTGGTTAAATTCACTTCCTGTTCAAGCAAAGTCTGAAAGCTCAGTTAGAGATGCACCATGTCTGTGTTTGAATTTCTTTGTGTAAAATGACAAAAGGCATCATTAGGTCAATGTTTCCTGCTTACACACAACATACCTGATTCAGCTGGTTCATTAAAACACCATCAGGAGGATACATTATGTGTGTGTGTGGCATTTTGAAAGGGCACTTGTACATTTGTATGCAAATGTTTGGACAACCTTGGCCAAATGACAGTATTTTATTGATTTTTTTTTGTTTTCAGATCAATTATTGTTCTGCAAATGCTATTGCACAGTTACATTATATTTGATGAAGTTAAAAAATAAAATGAAATAAAATAGTAATAATTGCATGCGAAAAATTTTGGACACCCTTCCAGTTGTAAAGCCTCTGAACAACTTAAAATTATTGGTGCTTAATTGACTCATTAGGGTTTGTAATCAGGTGACTGAGGATCTGAGAATGAAGCTAAGTTTGTGTGTACGTGTGTGTGTGTATGTGTGTGTGTGTGTGTGTGTGTGTGTGTTTCAGGTTCAAAACAAAGAAACTGCTGTGTTAGCAGCATCTAAAGTTATAGGTGTTCACAGTGAGGATCAGCTGCAGGATTACATCACTGAAATCAACATTCTGGCAACCTGTCGCCATAGCAACATCATCTCACTGTTGGACGCCATCTACTATGAAGGATGGTTATGGGTAAAAACTATCTATCTATCTATCTATCTATCTATCTATCTATCTATCTATCTATCTATGTCTATCTTATCGAGTGTGTTCTCTGTGTTCTCTGCAGATCATCATTGAGTTTTGTCCTGGTGGAGCGCTAGATGACATCATGTTAGGTAGGCGTGGCCTGACACTAATGGTTCTCTGAATGTCCTCCCTTTTCTAAATTACCCTCATGCAATGACATGTCTATGTGCATGTGCATGTACATGTATGTGTGTGTGTGTGTGTGTGTGTGTGTGTGTGTGTGTGTGTGTGTGTGTGTGTGTGTGTGTGCAGAGCTGGAACATGGCCTTTCAGAGCAGCAGATCAGTGAGGTATGTTTCCAGACACTGCAGGCTCTGTGTTACCTGCATCAGCACCACATCATCCATCGAGACTTGAAGGCCGGAAACATTCTGCTCACCATGGAGGGCCACATCAAACTTGGTACACACACACACACACACATACACACACACACACATTCACACATTCAAGCCCCACATACACCACGCAACCCTGTAACTCTCAGACTGCTCATTAGAAATACACACAGTAGAACATCCTTTATTAATTTCCATGCTCTGTATCTATAGCTGACTTTGGCGTGTCAGCAAAAAATGACAACACCTTCCAGAGACGATCGACTTTCATTGGAACGCCGTATTGGTAAGTAATTCCTCTTAATAGCTATATTGTTCAGTCTAGGCAGATAAGTAAACAGTACATGAGCTATAGTTAAAGAGTTTGTTTCTAAAATGTGATAAGTGCCAAATTCTCTTCTGTTTTAAGGCCTTGAAAGATGAGTTTCTCTGAAATACAGAAAAATCATCTGTTTTTAAGAAAATGCTAGACTGTAAATTCTAATTAATTAACATTACTTTAAGAAAAAGCATGCAAACCGATTACCTTAAAAAACTAAGTAAGGTGTTTATTTGTAACATGCTATTCCTTTTCCACTTAGTTTTTCTAGGAATAGTATGTTACAAGCTTTGCACGGTTTGCATGCTTTTTTCAAGTAAGGTTAACTAATAGAATTTACAGTGTACATATAGAGGCAAAATTAAAGCCTTGTGCTTTCACACCAGCTTCAACAGAGAAAGACAATTTTACACTTTAATTTAAAACTTATCATTTATGTAGGCTGAAGTATTATTTGATCCTTTACTAGCTTTAAGATCACCAATAAGACGTTTTACTACCTTAACTGCTGTCTCTGTACTGTGATAAGGCATACATCATCCTACTGTGATTATATGATAATTAGAGCATAATGTTTATTAATGCATTATTTAGATGTATAATCCTTAGTCATGGGTGTCTAACAGTTAATGATAACAAAGTGTGTGAGTGTGTGTGTGTGTGTGTGTGTGTGTGTTGCAGGATGGCACCAGAAGTGATCATGTGTGAGACATCAAAGGAGAATGCGTACTCATGTAAAAGCGATATCTGGTCTCTGGGCATCACGCTGATCGAGGCAGCTGAGATGGAGCCTCCATACCACACTCTGAACCCCATGAGAGTGCTGCTGAAGATCACCAAGTCTTCTCCACCCACACTGGCCAACAGTCGTATATGGTGAATACGTCCATCCACTTGTCTGTTCCTACACCCACACTGACCAACACTCAAATATGGTGGATCTGTCCATCAATCTATTCCTTCAATCATCCTTTCATTAATTCATCCTTAAACCCACATTGTCCAGCATGTGTCTACAGTGAATCTGTACATCCCTCAGTTCAAAGCCTGTTTATGATGAGTCTGTCTGGTGAATCTGTTCATCCATCTAGCCATCTTTCCACCCACTGCCAACATACACCAATGGTAAATCTGTTTATCCATCCATCATCCATCCATCTATCCATATCGTCCAACATGCATCTATGATGAATCCATCCATTCATACACCCTCTCCATTTAAACTATGGCCATGTCTCTGTTTTCACCCATGGTGAACCTGCCCATCCATATACCCACCCATTATCCATCCATGCATCCATCATTCAACCCTCACTCTCCAGCACAAACCAATTATAAATCTGTCCATTCATCCATCTATTCATCCATCTGTCCCTGGACAATGTCCAACATGTGTCTGTGGTGAATCTGTATGTCCATCCATTCATCCATGCTGTCCATTTAGACAATGTATCTGTCTCTAATTTCACCCATAGTGAACCTGTCCATCCATTCATCCATCCATCCATGCATCCATCCCTCTATCCATCCATTCATTTATTCATATACCCACTCACCCAAAGGGCGGATCAGCTTCTGGAAGTGCACTCAGTCTTTTTGCATATATTTCTGATAGAGCAGAATATACACTGGGGCTCAAATAATAAATGCTTTCCCCCATCCTTTTTCTGCTTTTTGATTTTACCAGGTCAAGCCATTTTCAGGATCTCTTGAAGAGGGCTTTACAGAAAAACCCTGAGTCACGATGGGGAGCACAGCAACTACTCTCTCACCCATTCTCATACACGGGTCGGAACGGACAAGCCCTCAAGGAGCTTATTGCTGAGGCTAAAGCAGAGGTCACTGAGGTCATAGAAGCAGAGGTATAATAAATAAAGAAATTACAACCAAACAATTCACAGAAATCACTACTCGTTAAGGATATTTAATTGTATTGTAATCATACTGTTACAATATTGTTTTATAAACAAGGGTGGCGCCGTGGTGCAGTGGTTAGCACTGACGCCTCACAGCAAGAAGGTCTGATCTCCATGTCGATCGGGCGCCTTTCTGTGCGGAGTTCACGTATTCTATCTTATTTCAGCCAGATGACAAACTTTCCATGAGAACGTCAAGTCATAGGAAGTTGTGCTTTACAGAGTCTCAGTAATATGGCATCTTAAGAAGTTTAAAAGGGAGGCTGGTAAAGGGAATTACTGTTTATAGCTAACATAACAAGTGATAACCGGACCTAACTTGTTTTGCGGATGTTCTACATCACTAAATATAACTATAAAATGATAAAGCTTGATTTGAAATGGGCAGATTGTTGAGCGAAATATGAAACACTCTAGAGCATGCTGTCATAAGAAAATAATGCCTGACCATGGAATTCTAACATATTAGATCGGGTTGCGTCATTTAAGATAGATGGCTTGTAAATGTTCACTATGTAAACTACATAAATGTTCACATCTGTTAAATGCTCTACAGTCAGAGTAGGCAAATTCTTCCTAAAGAAACTCCCTTCATATGCTGCCTCTACACAAATATTCAATGGTAGTGGTAGTATTTTTAAACATCCACTATAACATACTGTACGTTTTGAATGTCACCATATAGTTGGAAGTCATGTACTGAACATAAATTGTTGTATTTGTCTTTCTATAAGTCTCTCTCAGATCTGCATTCCACTGTGGATGAACCACCAACCATCACTGAGACTCCAGTAATGCAAGATCCACCAAAAGACGAGCCAGAAATCCCTCTGACACCCTCATGTGAAGAACCCCCCGAGACTGCTACCAATCCCGAGCCAAGCAAAGTCCCCAAAGTGACGCGTCGGGCATCTGGTGCCCTAGATAAGGCACAGAAGAGAGTCAGGCGTCTGTCTGTTCCAGGAAACTTCCTCTCTTTCTTGACTCGCCGTAAATCTGGAATCTGGAACGATGATTTGAAAAACCTGGGGAATCAGGAGCAACAGGAAGTCACCGTCAACCAGAGCGAAGAAGGATCAGAGAAAAGTCCACAAGAGCCAGAGGACAAAGGGATGGAAAATGAGGAGAAATCTGAAGAGGTGAAAGAAGGATCTGATCAGAGCCAGGAGAAACCTGATGGAGAAACAGAAGAGAAACCAACACCAGAGAGTGACATGGAGTGCAATGACATCGATACAAACTGTCACAAAGATGTAGAAATGCAACAGGAAGAGGATTTATCTAAACAGGAAACACTACAGGATACAGAGGTTAAGAACAGTCCAAATGTTGATCAATCCAAAGATGAGCAAACGTTTTGGAGATGCCTTAGTGTACCCGAAGAAAAAGACAATAAGCTTGGAGTAGCTGATTTGCAAAATCTTCTTATCGACACGTTGTGTTTGGAAACCTTGCACTTAAACAGAAAATGTGAAACCAAAGAGAAATGTTTACATGATTATCTGGATTTGGCTGGACATGGAACTGCTTCTAAATTCTCATCAACAGTGGAGTTAATCAGAAAGCCAGTTGTGGAAGTGTATGTTCCTGCTTCTGTGGAAAAGACAAGCGAGGAACGGGCCGAGAGTGTAATGCAGGAAGATATGAGAGAGGATGGAGAAGGACAAGTTGATGCTAAAGAGGAGGAGGAACAAAAGATACCTGAGGAAGAAGGCAAACATGAAGAGGGGGTAGATGTTAGGAAAGAAATAACAGAAGACATAGACACAGTAAAGGACGAAGATTTTAAGAATACTGAAGAAACAGTGCCAATAGGTGATTTAACTAGTGAAGAAACAGCACAAGCCCAAAATCACCAAGAATCAGAACTGAAGGAAGAAACTGAGCGAGATGAACCATCTGAAGCAGAACCGAAGAATGAAGAAGCACCTGAAGTGAAGGAGTTCAGACATGAGTCAAGCCCTGAAGAGATCCAGACGGCAGGAAACAGAGACGAGGATGAAGACGTAACAACTGACCAACCAGATGAACCTAGGAATCTCACAGAGACAGTGTCAAAGGACTCACTTGCAAATGACACAGCAGAAACGTCAGAGCTTCAGACTGACAGTCCAGCATGTAGCGAGGCACAGAGAGAGCAAGTGAGCTCAGAAAAGACCAATGGTGTTTCTTTAGACAAGGTCACCAAAACTGTAAAGCAGGTCAGCTTTGTGCACGAGGAAGTGAAATCGGTTGAAAAGTCAAACAGCATCCTGAACGGCGACTCAAATACAGAAGCACCTCATACAGAGTCAAATGGTTCACTGCATCATAACATCAATCAGCACAATGACGAGTCAGCGATTTCACCAAAAAATGAAACGGTGAGTCAGTGCAGTGAAAAGAGTTTCCTTCCAACATAACACAATATTTCCTTCTAGCAAAAATACCAACAGCTCATCTGTCTCTTATTGTTTATCATTTTCCTGGTCCTGCTCATTAATTCCATTATTTCATGTAACTAGTTGCCAACTTTTTACTGTACCAATAGCAATTTTTGGAATGACCATAACAAACCTGCTTTGCTGGATATAATAATGAGGATTTGAATGCTCTGTATAATGGCTTGAGGTTTTGGTTTGCTGGTACAATGGTTGTAAATTGTGATTGGCTGGTCTAATGACAGTGAGGTGTTTATAGGCTGGAATAATGTCTGTTGTATTTTGATGCTGATATAATAATAGCCGTGAACTTTTGATTTGGTAATGTAATAATGACTGTGTTTGGTTGGTAATTGACTGTAAGGTTTTAATTGGCCCACATGACGACTATAAGGTTTTAATTATGCCAGGGTAATTATTATTAATTATTCTAAGTTTTGATTGGCTGATGAAATGTTGGCGGCCATCTTAACTTCAAGGCTCTATCCAACTATCAAACTAAGAGTCCTATTCAAAATTAGAGTAACAACTAAAGGGTATAGGTGCTCCTGTAGCACATATTTACAATTTACCTTTAACTCAAAAATGGCTCTTACAAATGACTATGAGATTTTGATTGGCTGGTATAATGATTGACTGATCATTGCATTGCATCACCTTACATCTTACAGGTTAACTCAAAGTTACACATCACAGAGACAGCTGATGCCCAACGCTCATCTTACCATGGCCTCACATGTGCAGTACTAACAGTAGCAGAGCGCTGTTTTTTGTGTTCTGCATTATAATTTTTCTTTCAACCTATCAGAAGACACTATACTATATTCATTCGTTAAAGCTGAAAAGCATAAATCTGTATTAGTTGACAGTGAATGATAAACTTATAACACCCTCTGGTAGTGGACTTAGACGTTCCATGGTACAGTAACTCACTCTTTTGTTGTGTACCTGCAGAATATACCTGTGGGTCGAAAAACAGTGAAGAAAACACGAAAATTCATGGTGGACGGACGTGAGGTGAGCGTCACCACGTCAAAAGTGATCAGCGAGAAAAATGATAAAGAACAGCAGATGCGCTCAATCAGGTACTTTCACTCATGAATAAATCAAGAAAGTTAATAATAGATAATAACGTGTGTTTTGTGTGTTTGTATATGTGTGTATGTGCTTGAAAAGATGTCTGTGTGTGGAGGAAATTATAGGTGTGTGTATCAAATATAAATTAGTTTCAATTAAAGGGAAAGTATAACCACCATACAAAATATGTGTATCTAAAATTAAAAATACATTGTGTGTGTGTTTGTGCGTATGTACGTGTGTGTGCAGACGGCAGGAGTTGCATGCTCTGAAGCTGCTACAGCGAGAGGAGCAGCGAGAGTTCACACAGCTAGAACAGAAACTGCAGCAACAAAGAGAGATGATGTTCCGCCATATTGAACAGGAAATGAGCGTAAGTCAAAAACACACACACAAATATCAAGCAAAGATATTATCAGGTTCAAAATGTGAATCCATCCATCCATCCATCCATCTCTTTGTGTCACCCTGTACAGAGTAAGAAGCAGTACTACGATGGTGAACTGCAGCGTCTGGAGAAACAGTATGAACAGCAGAGCCAAAAAATGGAGACCGAGCATACGGCGCGTCTCCGAGAGGAGGCACGGCGTCTCAAATCTCAGCAAGAGAAAGAGCTACGAGCCATTAAAATGGACCCTAAAGAGGTAATAATTCACCTCAAACAAGATAAACAGATAGACAGACTTTTGGATGAACAGAAAGTTTGTTCCTCCATGTTTGTTGAAACTTTAGAACTGGTATATGGGGCAAGATGTGTAACATGGAGAAAAATATATTTTGTGCACTTTGTAAGAATTTATGTGTGTCATGAAACTGATTTGTTTGCAAGTGCAGACCCTAAACTAAATGACATGAAGAGTGATTGTGGAACTGGGAAAGTAGGGAGAACTCTTGAGAACTTGAGTTCTTGATGCCTTCATCGCTAGTGAACAAAGAAACAAAAATGTATAAGAAGGTGGAGCTTCAAGTGTGGTCTTTCTACCAACCCTTTGCAGTTCTCATGGCACCAAACTAGTTTCTGTTCTAATCCTGTCTCTGCCCCTGTCCTGTCACTGATTAGTTACCCCTTTGTGTTCACCTGTTCTTTTTATATCCTCTTTTCGTTTGTCATGTGCATTTTATATTAAGTATTTCCCATCTTTGTTGTACCATTTGTTTTAGTTTTTAACTGTTGCCTGTGTTTTAACATTATGGCTTATGCAACTTTCTTTAACTTTGCATGCCTGTGCCATGTTCTCTATATGTCAGATCATCCATTTTGAGATCAGCAAAACCATTACGTAGATAAAAATAAACATCTGTAAGACCAAGCTAGTTGTACTTTATTCGGTTAGTCTAATATAAAGCATGTTTCATGTAATAATTGACTCTTTTCTTAAACATGGTCCCATTTAATGTAAAAATCAATACATTAATAAATAAAATTAAAACATCTGTGTTTATTACAGGAGCAGCGTTTCTTACAGAAGCAGCAGCAGGAGCTAAATGAAGCGCTACAGAAAGCAGTACAGGAACACAAGAGGAAAGTGGCTTCCATGGAATGGGACGTCACTGTCAAATCCCAGCAGCTCAAGAGGGGTACAGCAGCCACATCATACACAAAACACAATAATTAACATATTGAAGCAGTAATTCATGGACGTATTAGCGGGTTTGACTTATTTTCCCAATAGCCGGTACACACACCATCTGCTCAGTCTAATTGTGTAGTGATGTCACAATTTAAATCCAAAACCATCTTCATCACCAATGAGAAAGTTGTCCTAGATGGCAAAACAGACAGTAAAGACATGTTTAGATTTGTATCAGTAGCTGCATTAGCTATTCAGGCTAAACACCAGGTTTTACAATGGATTGAGTTTCCCTTCTGAGATATCTGAGTGTGCCAGTAAGAAAATTAATGTGAGGTATTAAATCTTTATGTAGAAATAAGAATAGTTTTAATTAGGTGTGTTTTAATACCATAAATGAGAATATAGAACACGTCTTTGAGTAGCTAACGTGCGCTAAAATGACTTTTGAGAATATTTTATTCATAAAGTCTAAATTTATAATTCTTATTCAGCTAATCTTCACTGTCAAAACTAGCCAGACAGCTCAAGTGAGCAAACCTGGCAGGATTTCTGATGGGATTTTTAAGTCATAGAATTAATGCTTCATAATCATCGCTGCTAAAGCTAATTGAACATGTGCTATACCTGACAGGATTTATTTGAGGATGTTTAAGCACTCAGAAATGTCATTTTTTTACCCCTAACTACATGACTAACAAATTTTACTTAACAGAAAACCTCCCAACATGCAGTCATAAAACTGTTCAAAAACATCATATATTGGATAAAAGACATGCTCATTTGTATCCCACAAAGCCACACCCACTAGTCATGTGGTCCACAGACACACCCCTTTCCTAGTGTGTGTTTAAAGCTGACTCAGAGCAGAAACACTGCTATAAGCTGCAAGCTGAGGATTGGGTGTATTTATTTACTTGCAGCACGTGAGTCGGTGATCTGGGAACTGGAACAGCGCCACCTGCAGGAGAAATATCATTTATTTAAGCAGCAGGTGAAGGAGCAGTACTCTCTACAGAGACAGCAGCTCAGCCGGAGACACAGCAAGGTAACTTTTAGATGATCTGAACAGCCTATGTTGAAATAGAAATACTATTTATACTGTTATGCTCATTCTTATTTTTATTTTTATTCTCATTCTTATTGTTTTGCTCAGGATGTGGAGCGTGTTTCCCGATTCCAGCAGAGTCTAACGGATGAGCAGAAGTCTTCTCAGGCTCAGGAAAGAGCCCAGCTCCAAAGGGCCCAACGTGGCGAGGTGAAAGGTCGCTTAAACCGGTTTAGGCAAGATCTGAGGAGGCAGGGGTTGAGTGGAACCGAGCAGCGACAGAAGCTCATGCAGGTAACATGAATGCGTACGGAATCTTGTCTCTTTTCCTTATTCTAATGCATAACCCGTAATACCATGTAGATATTTTTGGACCTGCTCAGACATCCACTCTTTAAAGTCCTCCATCTTGGAATGAATCTTGGATTTCCTCCAGGTGATCCAGTTTCCTCCCACAGTCCAAAGACATGTCCATTAGGTCAACTGGCTACTCTAAATTAGTGATGGGAATTCCAGATCTTTTTAATAAGCTGGATAATTTAGCCCAGCTCAGCAATGAGAGCCGGCTCGTTTGGCTCCCAAACGGCTCTTCATTTAGTGCCACATCTGTATTTTATAATTCAGCCAAATTCATGTTTTAAGCTATGATTGGTAGTCCCATACGTGCACATATATCACTTAAATTATTCAGTGTAATTATACTAATATACCTTATAATTTCCTGAATATCATTATGTTTGGTATAAAGACATTAATGTACATACATTAAACAGTATTACACATGTATTGAATGTTTTACTTATATTGAATGTTATAAATTAGCGTTTTACTACAAACACTATATACAGTGCATCTGTTAGCCCTGTGATAGATTGGTCATCTGCCCAGGGTGTACAAATAGGGTTGAATTAACATTGTAAAAATATGGTTTAACACTGAATAAATCAATTGCTTAAGAGAGTTAGTGTCATTGAGAAGTTATAGAGATTCAATATGCTGTCGAGAGCTACAAACCACACTCTGGTGTCAAGCGGAGTGCATTTCTAACTGTGCATAGATTTGTTTTAATTCTGCATCTGAGTTGTGTTATTAACACTTTAGAAAGTGTTAAATTAACACTGCAAAGATTGGGACAAAATAAACCCCAGAATAGGATTAAAGTGAACTCCCTCAGAGTTGAGTTAACACTATAGAATTTGCTGTGTATGTGGACGATAGCTGAACTTCATCTACACATTAAATATTCGGAGGCCTTTAGACTGCTTTCACACTTTGGTGTTTTTCACACAGTGTTTTTTCTTCTCAACCACCAGTGAAGGTTTTACAAGTAATGCTATGTGGAAAGCGCTACCCTTAATATTCTTGGTCACAACAGAGCTGAAAAAATTTCAAATTTTCAGAAGTGTCAAGTGATGCCAAGTGCTTTTTACCTCCCGATCGGTCAGAGCATGTGCTGGTGGTCAAGCGAGAAAAACAAACAATAGAGGACAAAGTGCTAGGGGAAATAAGGAGATTTATTACATTAAAGTTAAAATATTTCATTGTCAGTATTAAAACATTGCAATAAAACATAAATTAACATTCATCGGTACACAACATGATATTTAACTACAGTCGAGTCACACGAGCGGCTCGTCTTGTCTTGAGTTTGTGCCTTCAAAGATACAGCAAAGACAAACAAGCTCCTTATCAGCAAAGTTAAGCCAATTTTCCCCCAAATTGATCATAATAAACCTAAACTGGGTCATCTAGATATGTTCTAGACACACAGTATATTTTTAACATGAAAATAATCAATAATAATAATAATCTGAAAACACATTTTGAAACCACCGGATATGCACATATTCTACATAATCACAGCTGGAAAGTGGAAAATAAAAAAAAGAAGAGAGAAAAATGTTAGTAGCGAGCTGAGGTTGTGGAAATCGCCTTCTTTCAAGGAATATATCAGAGTTACTTTTATCTACGTAATCCTCTGAAGAAAGATGTAGTCTCTGTAATCCCCTGGGTGATAGCTGGAGGTTTGGTGGATTTCCAGCCAATAATAATTGGCGTCTAGCTAATAAAGACGTCTAAGTGTTCAAAATTAAACTGACTCCAGCCTCTGAGACCACTGAATAGTGCATAGCAGAACAAACCTCATGATGAATCCTAAGTGTTTTAGACGTGGTTTATTATTTCAGTGATGGAGCCAGAAGCTGAAGCGCTGAAGAACGTTGGGCAAGAAAAGAACATATGACTTAAATTACATAGAGGGTAGCATAACATCTGAGGGATCTATCATCTATATTTGTATAAATTGCAGACTACTGAGCTTTAGAGAAAGAGAAAATGTGATATTTTAATATTCATCAGTCTGCACTGTGCTTGTATGCACCCTGTTATGTATAACGATTAATAAGGGTCATTAATGTGCTAATTAATGCACAAAATACCACACAGCTGATTAGTCAGAAGGTGTTGATTCGTTTTCTGTAACAGCAGTCTGAGTGTAGTGTCGTCTGTATTTAAATCACAGGTTTATACTAATGCTAATTCTAATATTGCAAGTTGTTTCTATGTTTCTATGGTAACAGCTCATTCACAGGGACTTGTATGGTGAATATTATCAGGTTCAAAGGCTAATAATGAACAGATCAAAAAAATGTCTTGTTATTTAATAAAGAAACCATACAATCATTGATCAATATAAATATAATAATCCAGATGTTTATGGCAGGAGTCTCCAGTGTCCGAGCTATGTAACAGTGAATAAGTTTTATGCCATAGGAAAGTAGATGTAAGAAAGTAAACAGAAATTTTTGTGCATTCCGATTTTACGATTTTAGGTGGCATGATAAACCTTGTGTTTTATCTTATTCATTTCAGAGAGAGAAAAAATGGAGGCTGGTGAGGGAATGACTGTTTATAGCTGAGTGAGAACAGGAACTGAGTTGTTTTACAGACATGAAACAATATTAAATATACCCATAATTTGAAATAATAAAAAGCACAATCTGTTGTTCATTAATAAATTGCTGTTTACACTTTAGAATGTGATTTCATGGAAAAATGTTCCAATTCTGCAGCCTCACATCATCCCAGCATGTCCTATTTTCCTATATTAGCACAGACGTCATATTTTATTCCTAACTAAGTAGCTAGCAGCTCGATTCAATTCAGTTAATTTTATTTGTATAGCACTTTTAACAATGGACATTCTCACAAAGCAGTTGTACAGATCTATATAAATTCTGGCTCTAAATTTTAAACATATGAACATATGGCTGTATTCCTAACAAGCAAGCCTGTGGTGACGATGGCAAAGAAACTTTGAGAGGAACCAGACTCAAAAGGGAACCCATTCTCATTTAGGTGACACCAGATTACGAATAACTCGCTTCTCTAACTGTGTGTTCTATGGTCAAACGTACAAATGTGTAGGCAGGAAATTCATTATAGTTTTAAAATGAAGTCTGTTTTGCTGAGCAATTCTCCAGGAGAGGAGATGAGGGAGATGCATACAACAAAGCAAACATAAACAAATAGAGAATAAAAAGCTTGAAGAAGAAGAAGAAGAGCATTAAGCAACCGTAGAAACGCTGATGTAAATATTTTCCAGTGAAATGACTCAATGATATTACAAAAAAGGGAAGGAAAGAAGGAAGGACTTTGTCTTCTTCTTCTTCTTCTCTCATTGGTGGGTGACTTTAGATATATGATGTATTTAGAAAGAAACACAAAGAAGTACAATACAAATATTATTAAACTAATAATAACCTTAGAGTTTCTCATAATCAGATTATTACAACACAAAATATCATAATTTGCAGTTTACGTTTGTGGATTATTTTGTGAACATACTAAAAGCAACACACACGGGAGCCTTTGAGTGCAAGGAATTATGGGCTTTTAGATTTTTTATACTTTTTATCGTCTGGTCTCTCTGTTTTTTTTCTCTCTCCATCTCCCTTGCTGTTTCTTTTTGCGGTTTGATCTCTCTATCCGTCTTGCTCTCTTTTCCTCACTCTTTCTCTCTCTCTTTCAGTTCATGTCAGAGGAAGAGAACAGGCAGAAGCAGGAGTTCAAGACTCTGCAGGAGAATCAGGAGATGCAGTTAAAGGAACTGCAAGAGCAGTGCGACTTCAACATCGCTGAGCTCAATCAGCTACAGGTACATCAACACACTTTGATCATTCTGCACTCACACTCATTCACCATCACTCCAGCTAAAATCCGTGACTAAATATTATATAGCTTACCTTTCCTAGTACATATCATGTTGGAAAGGGTTAAATTGGAAAAGAAAGATTACAGTTGTAAACAAAGAAAATGTGATGTTACTGAGCTAAGTGAAGGCGGACACTAACTTGGAGCTTGTAATCATCCCTTTAACGGTAGCAAGATTTGCATCGTAGCTTCAAAGCGAACCTAAAAGTGTGTGTGTGTGTATGTGTGTGTGTGTTAGAATGAGAAACTGCAGGTTCTGGTGGAGATGGAGAAGAAGAAGATCAAACGGTTGGAAGATGAGCACACACTGGAATTGAATGAATGGAGAGATAAACTAGCTTGCAGGAAAGAGGTAAATACATGCAGCAAATATATAATATGATTTAAAAATCCTTAAAGATCAAAGAGCTGAGAATGGCATAGTTAAATAAAGTGTGTTTGTTGATGTGGAAGCCATTCCCGCTGTCTCTTTTCTCTACACAAATCTGTTCTCATGCCTGACATTGGGAGATACAGTGAGGAAATTAATTTCAGTTCGTCCTGCTAAAAATGTCCCGATAATCCAGGCAGATACCTGGTGTGTGTGTGTGTGTGTGTGTGTGTGTGTGTATTAATATCTTGGTGAAGACTTGACCTTAACTTTTCTTCTGCAGCTTTTAAAAACTAAAAGATCGAAAAGCTTTTTCGTTACTGAGTATAAAGTTAGATTTAGGTGTAGATGAAGCACTAATGAGCTGCATGAATTATTATGTGTTTTTAGGCACTGGAAGAAGACTTGGCTCGTAGAAAGAGAGAATATGAAGGAACAAGAAGACGAAGCGAACCAGAAGCCCGAAATGCTCGCCGTTCCAGATTCTTCCCAAACCTCAGTTTTAACTGAACAACTCAAACTCAATGTACAGTACATGTCTTTATGTAGATACGTTTTAAACGGACGTCTGATCATGAGGAACTGCGGCTTCTGATAAGAGCACAGAGCTGCGTTTCTCCGTTACTGTCATGGAAGCCAGGGTGAAGTAGGGGTGAGCGATAGGACCAAAATATATTACAAAAAATATATTACTCATGTACAACACATTTTCATAATACATCACATTCAAGTTTGGGTAGTGAACAAGAGTAAAGTTGTGTAGCAACTATCTAAACATTAGAATAAATGCTTGAACAGGAGAAAAAAATAGGGATAGGCAGAGAGAAAGACAGGTAGAAAGATGATAAGAAAAAGATGGATTGACCGATAAAAGATACGTAGAAAATGAGACAGAGGCAGACAAATACATTGACTGATAGATGAAAAGAGAAAGAGAAAGAAAGAAAGAAAGAAAGAAAGAAAGAAAGAAAGATCAACATGTGTATACAAGGTAAATTGATAGAGAAAGACTGACAGATGGACAGGTAGACAGTGAGACAGAGAGAGAGAGAGAGAGAGACAGATTAAAAGACAGAGACAGATAGATGGAGAGAAGATGGTCAGATAGGCAGACAGAGACAAAGACAGCTAGATGGACAGAAGTGAGACAGATAGGTATAAAATTAGATGGAGACTGGCAAACATGAACTGATATATAGATGGACTGAGGATGTGACAGAAAAAAGAGACAGACAGACAGAGATTAGAATCAGACACTGATTAATTTACAATGGAGCAATTTCATTCTGTATGTTTTTCAATCCTTTATATGTTAGAAGCTCTATATAAAATGAACATTTTATAATAAAAATACAAATATTGTCCAAACAGCTACAGGTTTCAGTGAGTGATGGAGTTGATCAGCATTGTAGAAGCACTGATGATATCCGTGATACCTCTAAAATCTGCACCAGAACATCATTTATTCCAATAGATCATCATGTCACATCACTCACCCCTACTGTGAACTTCAGCACACCGCTGATGGCTTTCATTTATAGAATGTAAATATAGTAAATATATGTACTGTGTGTGTATATAGATGTGTGTGACACAGTGAATGTAAATAACTTGACTGTGCTCGTTTAGTTTGTAGTAAAATTATTCACGTCTGTATAGTGATGCTGCACTGTGTATATACCAGAACTCTCTTATTCATTTTTATATCCGCAAGTCAAAATGACACATGACCTGTGTTTCTTAATTATTTTCACAATCTCATTAGCATGTTCTGATTTGAGGCCTATCTTAAGAGAAATTCAATTAACCAATTTCCACTTTCATCATATGACATAGCAACTCTTACTGGCTTTACTTACACAATAAAAATAGTTTGACTAATATGTAATTTGACTACTTTTTTGAATTGCACAATACAATAGTTTCCCTAGGTCATGTTGACTAGTGGCAACTATAGTCTGAGAAAATGGTTTGAAAAAACCTAGCTCGCTAGCATGCTAACATTCACACAGTGTGTTTAGGTGCCTGACTAGCTTATCTGCTACAGCTAAACTATTTTATTGTGTAATTAAACCCAGTGTTTCCAAACAGAAATGGAAAAATTGGATAAAGTTTTGTTGTAAACGTAATGAAATGCAGCCTGGGTGCTACTATTCGAAACATAATGCAAAACATATCAAACTGAGACTGAAATATTTATAATTTTACACCAATTCCATTCTGTGAAGCAACACTGTTTACACTATTGGCATTTATTTTTTGTGTATTAGTTAGGGACACGTCCTATCTGCTGCATACACACAAGTGTACTTGGTCTTTTTAGGCTGGCTTGTGTTAAGTTGTGACTGACTCTCCACTCATCATGTTATATATTTAGATTTAAGTGTTCATCCAACACAGAATAGCATTTCCTGTTCACCAAAAAAATTGGATTGTGTTATATATCTATGATTGTAGAAGAGTCTGTCATGTAACGAGTACTAACTTTTTAGCAAACTGATTCTAACTAATCTAATCTACAAACTACAGACTAATCTACAACTGTCTACATGTACATTAAATAATGTTTGCTGTCTGTTTGTTTTATTGTAGCTAAAGCTCATTTTGTTCTCCAGACATTCACAAGTACACCACTGTGTTCTGTTCAGTTTTAATTCACCTTTGATTTTTTTTCCAGCTGATATAAACAGAAACATCCACAAATACTAAATTTGCGGTTCCATTTTTCGTTTTCTTTCTTTTTTAATCCCATATCACAGCACTGTTGAATTCCTGAACCTGATTGGTCAGAAGGTGTTGATTAATTTTCTATAACAGCAGCTCTGACAATAGTGCAACAATAGTGTCAAAGGTTATATTAATGCACTCATTTGAATACATTATCATCTGTACAGTAACAGCTTATATATGGACGTGTACTGCAGACACTACACATAATCTAAGCCTAATAATAAACACAATAAAAATGTGTTGTTATTTAACAAAGACAAAAGTACAGACAGGTCCATAAATATTTTGACAGTGACACAAGTTTCATATTTTTTCCTCTGTACACAACCACAGTGGATTTGAAATGAAGCAATTGCGATGTGATTGACCTAAAATTTCAGCTTTAATTCCAGGATTTTAACAACAACAACAAAAAAAATCACAGTGACCGTTTAGGAATAACAGACATTTTTGTTCATAGTCTCACAGTTTTCATTTTCACACACACTCAAAAGTAATTGGACAATTGTCTGACTGATAAGCAGTTTCATGGCTAGGCGTGGCCTGTTTCTTTGTTATTTCATGACAAATTAGGGAGCTGAAAGGTCTGGAGTTGATTCAAGTGTTGAATTTGCATTTAGTAGCTTTTCATGGGAAATCTCAAAATGTGGTCCTAAGATGTGTTGATGCAAGTGAAGGAGGCCATCATTAGACTGAAATCAGAGATATATGATACGACACATGAGATCAGAGAAATGGCAGAAACTTTAGGAGTGTCCAAATCAACAATTTGGTATAATGAGGAAGAAATATATGGGAGAGAACAAAGGTGAAATTATTAAAGCCACAAACACAGCGCAGAAAGGACAGAGTTGGCCAGCAGGTTCAAATCCTTCTTGCTGTGAGGTGACAGTGCTACCACTGCATCACCATGATGCGGCATTTTTTTTTAAAATACGTTACAAATTGTAATTGTTTCCAAATTGCTGTGGTTTGAGAGAAATAAACCTATTCAGGATGTGACAGCATTGATTGTTTTCCTAGAACAGCATGTCCAGGCTGTTTTATTCCTTAATTTATTTACATTTTCTGAACATAAATGACTAAAAGCATTCCCAAGAACCTGAGACTGGACGAGTTGTACCTATTTAAAATCACTTTATTGGGCCAATGCGGTGAATATTGTTTATATCTCAGCTGTCATCATCCCAGAGCCGTTATAAACAGTGCTAGAGTGCAGGTTGCTGCACAGCCGCAGTACCCGGATGAGACGTCAGCATCTGATTTGTCCAGAGCTCCACGGAAATGGACTACAAATAGCACATTCACTCTGAACCTTCGGAAAAACAATGTGGGTATAAAGGATGTGTTAACAGCACGGAGGCTAATCGAACCGAATCTGAGTAAAAGATTTAACCGAGCTGAATTCAGCTGTTGCGCCACCGGAAGTGCTCCACTGTTTACTCTCCTTTTTGTCCAAGCAGAGTATCCGTAGGAGCGCGAGCAAGCCTGGTAGGAGCTACTGTTTATAGTGGTCTTATGTTCCATTAATGTGTCATTCAGCGTTGATTATTTTTATACAAAGATGACATTGAAATCAAATCGCGTGTTTTAATATTGTTTATATTATAATAATATTTAATAATTATATATTATATAATATATTTAATAATGTATTCTATAGATTTAAACCAAGGGTGGAATTTTCTGAATTAAGTGTTTGAGTGGCTATGAAAGAGTTTTCTGTGGATTATAGTTTGTTTTTGCTGTCAGAAATATAACTGCAAGTAAATAACTGATCAAAGATAATAACAGACACGCCTGTTTTCTCATTGCTCCAGCTTGGATGGCATTTCCTTTTTTTTTTTTACTTAAAATACTTTCTTTCTTTTTTTTTTTTTTTACATAAATATGAACTTATATTTCTGTAAGTCAAAAATGATCATCATACATGAATTGAAGTGTTTTCATAGATTTTATAGGTTGCCATAAAAATATTAGTTTCTTATGTAATAAACCTGGAGTTTGACCTTCAGCATATATTTGACTCATCTTCTATTTGCAATGCCATTATTATCAGTGCAGTGAATCAGAATAAACATGTTGGCATTGATCTTTATCTAATACAGACAGTGAAGTAATCAGTGAAATCATTCCAAGGGGATTTTACACCTGAATGATCTCACTGAATATTGCTACTGGAGCTGATTTTGGACTAAGAAACTGTCCACAAATCAGCTCTGGTTTAAAGTGTGTTTTATTGTTTATCCTTCCATGTTAGAGTGGATTAGAATTAGCATTTGTTGATTTGTTTGATTATATAAGTTAATAACCCATCATCTCTGTCTTTGGAGGACTGTAAGGGCTTTGTAATTCATACATAAAAAGTAATTTTGTTTTAGACTATTAATGCCGCCTGCAACAGTGGGAGAGAAAAAAAGGAGGAAAGAAAGAAAAAGAAAAGCATAAATAGGTTTAATTCTGATTAAAAAAGAATGAGAGAACAGGGGAAAATATAGTTGAATTAAGTTTGGCAGCAAAAGAGGAACAAATGTTTGAAGAGAAAAAAAGGGGAAATTATTCAAGCCACTCCTATGAGAGGGAGCAAAAGAGTGAAAGAGTGAGAGAGGGGAGAAAGGGAAGGAAAGGAAAGAAAAAGGAAGAGTAAAAGAAAAGCAGACCAAAATGTTAAATTAAAAATAATTAAAACAACTATGAAAAAGGAGAGAAAAGAAAGAATATTATGCACATGTGTATATGAACATCAACAGGTAAAACGAACTGAATGAATACATGGGAGAATAAAATGTTTGGGGGGGAAAAGAGAACAAAAACACAATGAAGAATTGTGTTACATGTAACTACTAAACAGAAAAAAGGAATTATGCTGTCCCTTGATAAATAATATAATATTACCATTAGCAGATTGCTCTTTTAAATGAAACACTTCGGGATATGCTGTTATTGGAAAATAATCATCTTTATGGTTCTAAGACTAATTCTAATGATCTAATTGTCTGTCTGGTAAAACCTTCTCTCTCCTCTCTCTCTCTCTCTCTCTCTCTCTCTCTCCCTCTCTCCCTCCTTCCCCCCGTCTTCTTTATCCTAAGCCTGTGAGACGTGGTGAAGGTGGATGGTGGGCAGGTAGGCCATCCTGTCCTCATGTCCTTGTCCAGTTTAGTATGATATAAAGTGACTCTGCCTACACTGTGGTCTAATGTAAATTGAATGAGTAACATTTAAAATAATAATAAATAAATAAGCAGATAAGGTATTTTTTAATAAACTACCAAGACCAAATAAAGCAAGCTGCACAGTATTGAAAAGGAAGGATGATGTGTGTGATGTGTGTAAATTGGTGTCAGGGACAGACAGGCAGGAGGATGGACACACAGCCTGAGCCGTATACACCGGTCCAGTGTCACTGGTTCTACAAACAGATGACGGACGGCAGAGACTCGTGGAAACCGTTCAGTGCTGAAGACTCACAGAGACTGGAGGAGGCTCACACACACGGTCTGTGTGCACGTTTATAATACAGCCTCAAAGTGTATGATGTGTTACAGTGTGTGTTCAGTTGACAGGGTCGTGTGAGTGTGTGTGTGTGCGTGCGTGTGTGTTGATGTGATTCAAAGGGTTACTGTGTCTATCCTGTTTCAGTGTATTTCAATGCACAAATACACTCTACACCAATTACAGACACACTCTAACTAATAAACACTACTATACTCCAAAACACTAATGTACTCTAATACACACATACACACTAACTAATACACTCTATCGCAAACTAATACACAAGACAGACTAACACAGTAGAACATTCTAACATATATTCTACTAAACACCAGTACACTCCAAAACACACTAATACACACACAAACACACACCAATACACTCTAATACATGGCAACCCACACTAGCACACTAGTAAACTCCAATACACTCCAGCACACATTAATACACAAACTCTAACATTACATAACATTAGCAACACACACTAACGTATTCCATTAAACACCAAGAAACACCAACACAATCAAATACACACCAGTACATACTAACACACACTAGTGCATTCTAGTACACTCCAGTTTGCACTAATTCACACTCTAATATGCCTTAACACACACCAATACAAACTGACATGCTCTAATATGCCTTAACACGCACCGATACAGACAAACACAGACTAATATGCTTTAACACACACCAATACACACTAACACACACTAATATAATGTTACACACAATAATACACACTAACACACTCTAATATGCCTTAACACACACCAATACAAACTGACATGCTCTAATATGCCTTAACACGCACCGATACACACTAACATGCTCTAATATACCTTAACACACACCGATACACACTAACATGCTCTAATATACCTTAACACGCACCAATACAGACAAACACAGACTAATATGCTTTAACACACACCAATACACACTAACATGCTCTAATATGGCTTAAC
>JAQQZR010000009.1:16781648-16795836 GCA_030068235.1 Notoglanidium macrostoma
TGCCGTAACACACACCAATACACACTAACATGCTCTATTATGCCGTAACACACACCAATACACACTAACATGCTCTAATATGCCTTAACACACACCAATACAGACAAACACAGACTAATATGCTTTAACACACACCAATACACACTAACATGCTCTAATATGGCTTAACACACACCAATACACACTAACACACTCTAATATGCCTTAACACACCAATACAAACTGACATGCTCTAATATGCCTTAACACACACCAATACACACTAACACACACTAATATATTGTTACACACAATAATACCCATCAGTACACTTTGACCCTCAACAACACACATATTCACACATAGACATACACCAATACACACCACAAAATACACATGAACACAACACACTCTAATACATTCCAACACCTTAAAACACACACCAACATGTTAGATCCATTGACTCATTACTGTTATACTCTACTAGAATGTGTGTGTGTGTGTGTGTGTGTGTAGGTGCTGATGATGAAGTGGTGGTGGCCACAGAGGGCAGGCGTTATGATGTGAGATTAAAGGAGCGACGTCGTTATGCTGTTTATTGGGATCAGGCTCCCTCTGACGTACGCAGATGTTCCTGGTTTCATAAAGGCAGCAAGGAGCTGTACTTCACTCCCTACACCGAGGAGATCAGCAACCTGCTGGAGGTCAGAGTCTTTTCCCTTTATTCAGGTTGCTCCTGTGGATTAGGCACATGCCGGTCATCGATTTTATAACATTACACCAAATTCCAAACACCAAATTCATCTTCCACAAGACTTTTAATGGGAAAATATATTTAAAAAAAACTTTATTAAGCTTTATTAAAGACCTTCATTAACAATCCACAGTTCAAGTAAAAGATTGCCAACTGGTATGGTTAAAAACTTCATCAAACACTTTCTGTTACTGCCGATCAGGTTTGCACAACAGTTAGGAAGACGTGTACACCATGATGCTAAATCCACCGTGCTTCACAGTGTTTTGGGTGGACCGTGTATGTTCTGCAGAAATCCAGCCAATTTCAAAAACATTTGTCCTGTTTCCTTTTCTGTACTGATAAACAGTTATATATAAACAGTTGTTTAAGCATCCTAATGTGAGGAGGTACAAGTAAATACAATGACATTATGATAGCACACATCTTGAAATAGCTTATATTTCAGTTATATTAAACAAAATAACGGGTTATAGCAACATACATTTTAATGTTACTTCTGGGTAGTACATGTTAAAGCATTTTGAGCTGTATATAAGATTGATTAATCGAATGTGCTATAGACATAAAAACAGCATGGTTGTTTAATGGTGTTAAACAGGAGTCCTACATGATCTCTGTGACCCTCAACGAGTGGAAAAGAAACTTAAAGCTGCCGACAGGGGAGACGGTTATCCTTCACAACCCCAAGGTATTCTCTCAATCTGTTGCATAACACACAGTGCCTCCTACGGGCCACAAAGTATATTACACTCAGCAGGGGGTTGTTTTTTCCGGTGTTTCCGCTCAGGATTGCATCTAAATGTAAAATCCGATTTGGTTTGTTATCTGTGTTTTCCGCTAGCTGATGACCCAGCACCCGATCTTTTGCTTGGACTGTCCTCCGTCTCCCAGTGAAAGAACACAAACCAGAACACTAAAGAGAGGAGTGGAGAATATTTCAGTGGAAATCCCACAGGGTGACTGCACAACTCAGATATCTATATACAGCCATCCATGTCTTGTTTTTGGACCATGAATGTTTTTCTCTATTGAATAATCAATGGCTTGATGTGGCGTTACTGCCATAAAAATATGACTTAACAGCAGAAAACAAACAAAATTCAGATTCTATGAATAGTCAAATCAGAAATGCCTCCAACAATACACACCCAGCCCCTTGGTGTTGCACAGTCTCCATTTGCATACTGGATTTTGATGCATCATTGCCTGTAAAAAAAAACTTGACTTAGCCTGTCGCACTACTTTTTACACTTTTTACACTGATTCTCCAAGCCCAAAATTGTTCAGCTTTAAAAGATTTGGGTTACTTTAAAATTAGTTACTTTTTTTATTCATTTGTAATAGATTTTGTTATGTGTGTGCATGTGTGTGTGTGTGTTGTGCAGGAGAACCTGACACCGTGGATCACCTGGTGTTCATGGTTCATGGCATTGGGCCAGCATGTGATCTGCGTTTAAGAGGAATTGTGCAGTGTGGTGAGGTTACACACAGGACACACACTTCACACACTCCATGCAGCAATTTCCTTTCCATGCTCCTCTTCCTGTTTGATGAATGAAAATTCTAATTTGAATGGGTTGTTGGTCTGTCATTCAGGAAGTTAGTCCAACAGATGGTGAGTTTAAAAACGTGACAGATATTTAGTCACTTGGGCAGTTGGAGAATCAAATGTTAGGTCTTTTATTTTGATGCTGCGATGGAGACAGCTGAAGAGCTCAGTAATGAAATAAACATGTTTTTTGTGACTACATAAAAAGTGGTGAAATGCAAGTGAAAAAGGTACATAAATTAAAGTAGTTGAACTATAATGCTATTTTACATTTAATCAAAAGGCACAATTTACTGACCCAATAAATGTAACTCCATTATTACTACAGTGATTGAGGTTAACTTCCTCTCTCTTTTCAGTAAATGAGTTCCGCAGTGCTGCTCTCGCTCTCATCAAAAGTCATTTCAGCTCAAGTGATGACAACAAAGCTGCCGGTCGAGTGGAGTTTCTGCCTGTTAACTGGCACAGAGTTCTGCATGGAGAAACCACAGGAGTCGACAGGTTAAATATGGTTAAATATGCAGCTTAAATATCGATTACAGAATACCTAATGTACAGACCTATCAAAGTCTGAGTCATGTATTAGTTCCCAAGAGAAAAAAATAGTTAGTTATATGCTAATTTACATTAAAAAAATCATGATCTGAACTCCGTTAGACTGAATAAAACATTTATTTACAGAGATATGGAGCGGATCACTTTGCCCAGCATCAGAGGCCTGCGCCAGTTCGCAAATGACACGGTGTTAGACCTGTTCTTCTACAACAGTGCCACCTACTGTCAGACCATTGTGGACACTGTAGCCTCAGAGATCAACAACCTATACAGCATCTTTCTCCAAAGAAACCCACAATTCACTGGAGCCATGTCAGTGGCAGGACACAGCCTGGGTCTGTAAACCAACTTTATACAATTACTTTACTCGACAACTTTGCATAGCCTGGGTCTGTAAAGCAACCTTAACCAGCTACTTTACACAGTCTGGGTCTGTAAACCCACTTTACAAAAATACTTTACACAGCCTGTGTCTGTAAAGCAACCTTACACAGCTACTTTACATAGCCTTGGTCTGTAAAGCAACTTCACACAGCTAGTTTATACAACCTGAGTCTGTTAAGCAACCTTATATAACTTTACACAACCTGGATCTTTTAACCAACCTTATATATAACTACTTTCACAACCTGGGTCTGTAAAGTAACTTTATATAGCTACTTTACACAGCCTGGGTCTGTAAAACAACCTTACACAGCTAATTTACACAGCCTGGGTCTGTAAAGCAACTTTACACAACCACTTTACATAACTACTTTACACAGCCTGGGTCTGTAAAGCAACCTTACCCAGCTAGTTTATTCAGCCTGAGCCTGTTAAGCAATCTTATATAACTTTACACTACCTGGATCCGTAAACCAACCCTACATAACCACTTTAAAAAACTACTTTACACAGCCTGGGTCTGTAAACCCACTTTATAAAATTACTTTACTCAGTCTGGTTCTGTAAAGCAACCTTACAAAAATACTTTACACAACCTGGGTCTGTATACCAAAATTACACATTTACTTTACACAGCCTGAGTCTGTAAATTGGTTTTATATAACTTTACACAATTTGGGTCCTGGATCCACAAAATGGTCCTGTAAACCATTTCTAGACAGCCTGAGTCTGCCAATCAACCATACACAGCTTATTTACACAGCCTGAGTCTGTACGATCAGCTATAACATTATAATGACTGACAGGTAAAGAGAATAACATTGATTAGCTAATTACAGTAGCACCAGTCAAGGGGTGGGATATATTAGGCAGCAAGTGAAGTCAGTTCTTGAACTTGATGTCTTGGAAGCAGGAAAAATGGGCAAGCGTAAGGATCTGAGTGAGTTTGACAAGGGCCAAATTATAAAGGCTGGATGACTGGTTCAGAGCATCACCAAAATGACAGGTCCTATCCCACAGAAGAGGTACTGAAGCACATATTGCTGAAAAAATTAATCATGGCTATGATAGCAAGGTGTCAGAACACACAGTGCACCACAGCTTGCTGTGTATGGAGCTGAGTAACTGCATAGTGCTCAGAGTGTCCAATCTGATCCGTCTGCCATTGAAAGTGCCTACAATGGACACTTAAGCATCAGAACTGGACCATGAAGCAATGGAAGAAGATGATCTCGTCTGATGGATGACATTTTCTTTTATACCATGTGGAAGGCCGGGTGTTTGTGCGTCACTTACCTGGGGGAGAGCTGGCACCAGGATGCACTATGAGAGGAAGTCAATCCAGTGGAGGTTGTCTGATGCTCTGGGCAATGTTCTGCTTGGAAACGTGGGTCCTGGCATTCCTCTGGATGTTACTCTGACACATACCACTACATAAACATTGTTGCAGACCAAGTACACCCCTTCATGGCAAAGGGGTTCCCTAAATTATTCCCTAATTTCAGAGGCCTCCTTCATCAGGATAATGTGCCACTGCCACTTCAAAAATTGTTCAGGAATGGTTTGAGGAGCATGACAAAGAGTTCAAGGTGTTGATTTGGCCTCCAAATTCCCCAGATCTCAATTTGTGGGATGTGCCGGACACACGAGTCTGTTCCATGGAGGCCCCACCTCACAAGTTACAGGACTTAAAGGATCTGCTGCCCACATCTTGGTGCCAGATACCACAGCAAACCTTCAGAGGTCTTTTGGAGTCCATGTCTTGATGGGTCAGAGCTGTTTTGGTGACCTAAGAGGGACCTACACAATATTAGGCATTTGGTTTTAATGTTATGACTGATCAGTATATATATCAGCCTTACAAAACTAATTTACAAAACCTGGGTCTGTAAACCAATCTTATATAGTTACTTTACACAGCTTGAATCTGTAAATCAACTTTATACAACTACATTACATAACCAGGGTCTGTGAATAACAGTGAAATGATAACAGTATATAACATGATAACAGTTTGGTATACACTTCAGTGATTAAAGTAAAAATAAAGATTGTTTCCTCTTAGGTTCATTAATCCTCTTTGACCTCCTGACCAATCAGAAGACAGGAGCAGAAAGCACCAATGCACCCAAGGTTTGTTACGATATTCATCTATGTCCTCGTTATGACATTTATGAATTGAGGTTTGGCAGCTAGATGGATGATTTTGTTAAAATTGTATTGTGTTTGACTTTCCTACATTTTAATGCTTTTATTTGAATAATACTGTGTATCAGCTATGAGTGCAATGCAAGTTTTAAAATGTGACGGAACTAAGGACTAATGTCAGATTTGTGTGAATTTTTCTTTGTAATTCAGGATGGACAGTCTAATGAAGACCTGGGCTCTTCCTGTGTGTCAGACTGCACTTCCTGTCAGAGTCTAGAAGAGCTATTAATGAGCATTGGCATGGACAAACATCTCAGAATCCTACAGAGGGAACAAATGGACATGGAGTCTCTGGTGTGTGTGTGTGTTTTTTTGTTTTTTTTGTTATTTCAACTTAAATGCCCACACTATCTTTGGTCCACTTTAATTATTCCTTTTACATATCTGGGTCCAAAAGAAATGTTTTTGTTCCACTTTTTTTTTTCATTTTCACATTTTTTACATTCATTTGCTCTCTTGCATTATTTCCTAATATAAAAGTCTAACACAGATGTGCTTTAAAGTTGCATTATGCATTATGTAAATTTAGTCTTTTTTTTTTTTTCAAGATTAGGGATCGAACAGTTAGGTGGGTTCGATATTCAAATGATTCCCACCCCGGTTAATAAAGCCCCGCCCCCAGGATCTATGGTGTCCCATAGAGTAAAGTGTCTATAAAATGATTGACAGTCGGTGCATCCATTTACAATCCAGCATTCCAGACCAGAAGTCAGTTTTCCAAATGGGTTTTCTCTCCAATTAATACACTTAATGCTTATTGCATCTAATGTTCTCCATATCTTCCAGGTTATTTGTACAAGTAAAGAATTAAAAAAAAATTCTTCCATTGTACCTTTAATTGACTGAAAGTAGTAGTAGAGATAAGAAAGAACACAGAAGAACATAATAATGAAGTCAGTATTAACTGTGTGTGGAGTGTATATGTGTTACCATCTAAATAAAACATGTGCTGAACAGGTAGGTTTAATATATTCTAAACACATAATCTGCCTAATATGTTTTTTATTGTTTCAAATTGTTCCAGATGCTCTGCTCTGAGAGCGACCTGAGAGATCTTGGAATTCCTCTTGGTCCTTGCAAAAAGATTTTGAACTGTGTGAAGAAATGGAAGGTATTAAATGTGTGCCCATCATGTTTTCTATAAATGTACGCCTCACACCCCCTCTGATTCTTCAGTGATGCCAGACAGACTTGGTGATGAGTTAACTTCCTATAATCTATAACCATGAACATAACTTGACTCTTTATCTAAACACTGTAACATTTTGGGGCAGTCGTCTTGGGCAACTGGAATCATATTTTTCCCTTAGCACAATTTGACAGATTTTGCAGCAAGATGACAAGAAAACAACACCTCTTCTTAATTATCGCCCACATTTGCTTTGTATGTGAATGGAAATTGTTGACGTGCCCCTCTGCCCAAAGACTGAAAATGGAATTGTTACAGAATGCACATATTTATATAAATATCTAAATATTATCTATATATTTATATTTGTGCCAGTCATGGCACTAAAGCTTATTAAACTGAAAATGATGTATAATACCAAATGACAAATTTTAATAAATATAATTATAATAATGTTTTACAGTCACTCTGGTGAGAATTATATCTGACTTCCTGTCAGACAGCGTGGCGCTGCAGAGTGTTTGTCTGGAAGTTAGCACTGATCTGAGTCCATTGTCTTGGAGTGAGGTGTTTTTGTCCTAACCCTGATTTTTCCCCCTCCAGCACAGATCTGAGGCAAACACCGGAAAACATTCCTCTCATACGGAAGAGAGAAATTCTCCTGAAATTCAGAGTCTCATCCGAGAGAGTCGGCCGAAAACCAGCACCATTGACTACCAGCACTTCGATGTTGGGATTGGACAGGTACTAACATTATATTTGTTATAGTGGAAGGTATAGAAAAGTTTAATGTGGAGATAATTATATTTCAACATGGCAAAATTTAAAAAGAGAAGTGATGAGCCTCAGAATTGGCCTAAGTATTTATAACAATGAATGAAAACTCCACATTATTGATGTCTATGAAAGTTGTTAAATGTTAAGGTACAAACACACAATCTCACACACAGGATTAACTTAGAGAGTCTGATGAACTTTACTCTGATATAACAGTAGATGTTGTGCTATACACTTTCCAAACCCATTCCAGAGCCCTCTTTGTTGTAAATTAACATTACTTATCTCCTGGGTTTTTTTTTTGTTTCCTGCAGGTATCTATTAATTACCCCCAGCTCAGTTTCCGCCCCCAGGCCTTCTTTGCCTTCGGCTCTCCTATTGGAATGTTCCTGACCGTCCGGGGCCTGAAGAGGCTCGACCCCAACTACAGCTTCCCCACCTGCAGCAGCTTCTATAACATCTTCCATCCTGTGCGTCTGCTTTACTAAATCCAGAGTTATTCAACTCAGATCTTTTTCATCATTTTATCATTAATAATACTGTAAACTTAGCAGAGCTATAGTGTATAGCAGAGCAAGTAATGGCTTGATTGATAGTGACAGATTCTAATTTCAGTCCGAATCAAATCTTCAGTTTATTCAGGGATTTAATTTTTGCAACACTAAAATAGAAAAAATGATTAATAACTACCGATATACAAATTTATAAGACGTTTTACATGCATTTGTGTCACATTTGTGCCATGTAACATTTCTTTACATTCTTTACAATTTTTTATTACTAATTTATTATTATTATGTAATATATCACATCATGGTTTTTTTTTTTTTTTTACTTCATTCAAATTTCATTTAAATTTAAAGTGTAACTATATACAGTATGATAAATGTACATTCTGACTCAGTTTACACAAGGCCAAAATTGAGGCTATAAACTTTCCTCACTTGTTAGCTATATAAGCCTCATTGCTCCCAAAGCAAACATTTGGTTAATGGACTTCCTTTAGACTAAGGGGGAAATTGTGCTTTATTTTTGTCTGAACTTTTTCTTTAATAAACGCTTTGTTGAGCTGAATCAGATGCTAAAACATTCTCATCATTTTGTGTAGTTTGATCCAGTGGCATACAGGATCGAGCCCATGATTTTGCCTCCAGATGTGGAGGTAGCACCCATGCTGATGGCCCATCACAAGGGCAGGAAGAGGATGCACCTGGGTAAATTCTGCTAATTCATTAACCAAATGTCTTTTAAATTTCTAAGTTTGCATGTGAGTGTAATTGCTTTTTCAATTTGAGACCGAGTTAAATTTTGAGTGTGAGAGTAAGTTAGAGTGTAAATCTGACTGCAAGTTTGAATGTGAGTTTGAGTTTGAATGTAAATGTGGGTGTGAGTTTGAGTTAGAGTGTAAATGTGAGTGAGTTAGAGTGTAAATGTGAATGCAAGTTGGAATATGAATGCGAGAGTGAGTTAGAGTGTAATATGAGTGCGAGTGTGAGTGCAAGTGTGTTAGAGTGTAAATGCGAGTGTGAGATAGAGTGTAAATCTGAGTGTGAGTTTGAGTTAAAGTGTAAATGCGAATGCAAGTTGGAATATGAATGCGAGTGTGAGAGAGTGTAATGTGAGTGTGAGTTTGAGTGTGAGTTTGAATTTGAATGCGAGTTTAAGTTGGTATATAAATGTGAGTGCAAGTTTAGTGTGAGTTAGTATAAATGTGTGTACGAGTTTGAGTTTGAGTTAGAGTGTAAATGTGAGTTAGAGTGTAATATGAGTGCGAGTGCAAGTGTGTTAGAGTGTAAATGCGAGTGTGAGATAGAGTGTAAATCTGAGTGTGAATTTGAGTTAAAGTGTAAATGTGAATGCAAGTTGGAATATGTGTGCGAGTGTGAGAGAGTGTAATGTGAGTTCGAGTTTGAGTGTGAGTTTGAATTTGAATGCGAGTTTAAGTTGGTATAAATGTGAGTGCAAGTTTAGTGTGAGTTAGTATAAATGTGTGTACGAGTTTGAGTTAGAGTGTAAATGTGAGTTAGAGTGTAAATGTGAGTGAGTTTGACTTTGAATATGAGTTTGAATTAGACTGAGTGTGAGTGTGTGAATATGAGTCTGAGTTTGAGTGTGTGCAAGTTAGAGTGTAAATTTCAGTGTGAGTTTGAATGTGTCATGTTCTGTACAGAGCTGAAGGAAGGTCTGACACGCGTCGGCTCAGACCTGCTGGGCTCTTTACGGACAGTCTGGCAGAGTATCTCTCAACTTCCTGCTCCGGCACTGGCTGAGGGAAATGACATGGCTACAGCAATGTGCACAGCCGAGGAAATGGAAAGTGAGTCATTAAATTCCACACTGTGTAACTGCTGTGTGTCTGTCTTGGATAACATTTGCCTTGGGTTGGGTTGGTGTTGCAGTAAAGATGATAGGAAAAACATGCTATGTAATATTACTTTAATTAAATTCAAAATAAGAAAACAACCACGTAAGGTCCTGGTTAAAAATTATATTCCTCTTACCCAAAATCAACATTCACATATTTAGTGTCAGAAGTTACAGCTAAGAAGCTACGGGTGCTGAAATATTAGAGCCACCATTTTACCCGCGTGCACATTGCTTAAAGGTGCAGTCATTGATTCGAATCCAGTAAACTTTTTGTCAAGTTCAGTAAATGTCTTCTCATAGTCCGCTTGCTGATTGTTCCGTGTGTGTGGTGAAAAAAATCTGGTGCTCGTACACAGCCTTGGCCTATCATATGAGGAAACAAAGAAAGTGGCTCAGACCAAGCCGCACAACACTAATCCAACCAATCGGTTATAGGGGGCGTATTCAAGCCAATCACGGGAAAAGGGGAGGGGGTGGGAGTGTCGTTGTTAGTGTCGTTGCCTTGGCAATACACGTCCATGAATTTGGAGGGCGGAGCTTCTGAAGGAGCACTGAAGGGAGGTGTATTTATTTGGCTGTTAAGTTCAAATATAAACAGTCTTTCTCCAGAATCGAGTACCCCTTTCAATCAATTGTCAATCAACCTTTCCCATCAATCGTGACATACTGCAGCTTTAATGAGCCATGTTTCTATTTTTCAGCCTCACCACTGGAACAGGAGGAGAAGAAAATGATACAGGTGGGGAAGCTGAATGGTGGCCGGCGTATCGATTATGTCCTTCAAGAGAAACCTATTGAAAGCTTTAACGAATATCTGTTCGCCATTCAGAGTCACCTGTGCTATTGGTGAGAAAAACACGGACGACATCCTTCAAATTTAATTCACACGCAGACGTTATATGACAGTTGTCCGCCCCAACATGACATATTCTTGTTTTACAATATTTAAACATTTTAGAACGGTTTAGTAGCAGTTTGAGGGTTCAGTTATTCAATTAAACTCATGTTTTTTGTGTTCTTATAAAAAAAATCGATCACTTTTCTTTTGCAGGGAGTCGGAGGACACGGCTCTGCTGGTTCTCAAAGAGATATACGGGAACGGTGATTGGAAATCTCCTCAACAGTAGAGAAACCAACTCACGGGGTTGTCTGTGGGAACAATGTTATGTGTGATAACTTTTTACACAGCCAAAAATAAGTAATGCTCATTCTTCATGTTCAGGATAAATATGTGTAACCTATTAAAGGTGCAGTTTGTAACAAACTGCTCATTTAAATCAGCAATACACAACTTTCAGTCGAACAGTTTTACAGGACCAGGTGCTGAAGCGTTTCCACACTATATAACTGTATAAGAGTCAGGTGACAATAAGCGCACAAATTATTTAATTAAGTAGTGATGATTTAGAAACATTCAGGACTGCGTTTAAATATAAAGGCCAAGTCTGATTTCTTGTGGTTACCTCAGATTTGTGCCACGTTCACAGCGATGCCAGTAATCTGCTGATTGTTAGAGTTTCACATCCCAACACTGTGATTCAGGGCAGAGAGGTGTGTGATGGGGAGGATGTGGATTTGAGATGCCTTCAGGAGAACTGGTCATTTTATCTTTTTGACATTCAACACGTCATGCTTGCTAATCAAGGCATGAAAACACTGTTGCTAGGCAACTGGAAATCATAGATGGGGAACATAAGCTAGCTAATGATTAGCTAACTTAAAAAAAGAAAAGGCACTTAGCATTAATTATCAAATTTCAACACACTCCTCTGAATTAGGAATGTTTTTTTTGTTATAATTTATAATAACTAATAGCCACATTGTTAGCTAATAATAATAATGGCTGTATAAATGTTTATACTGTTTCTTGATTAAAAATATTTTTCTTTAAACGTTTAAACCTCCTGGCTAATACAGCAAGAAAAAGCTATTTATTAATGTGGCTTGACCTGACCTGATGGCATGCTAGCATTACACTGACTAGCAAGCAGAGAGCATTTTTAGCTAGCTGGCTAAGAATGAAACTATTCTTTGTGCTAAATATTTCCGGACTGAAAGATCTTTACAGGCCCTATTCTAAACGGTTTTGTATTAAGAAAATGTCTCAACGCTAAACACTAGGATCATGTTATCTTTTTCTAAAACTATTGTAGCTAGCTATATGGCTAGTTTTTTTTCTCAAGGCATCTCAGAATCACACCTTGTCTTAGGATCCTCTCTGACCTGAGAACAGGTTTGCCAGTGAAATAACAATAAATTCAGTTGCAAACGCTTATAATTAACATTTATAACAAACTTATTTTCGGTCATGTGCATAACACACTATGAGCCAGTTTCAAGCATAAGCTCTAAATTATAGCATGAAGTTTCACAGACAGTTTATACCATGTCATAACAGGCTTGGAGACTATGGCTGCTACCAAAAGCACACTGATTCACACGCTAGATGTCACAAAAGTACACCAATTTATGAAGGTTTTATTTAGCACACAGTGGTTCCACACTCCTGGGACTTTGTGCGCTGCCTGTTTTCATGTTTTCATTGCATTAATCCAAATGTTTTAATTATTTCATTAAGGCCTTAATTGTTGTTTGAGGTCAATCAGTTGTACGAGAAGACTGACTAAGCTAATGAAGCGTTAATGGCTGTTAAACCAATAGTATGGCAATAGTAAATTGGCTGCTACTTCTGATATTGCTCCCTCGTTCATTGTTTATTGTGTAGACTGTTCTACATAGTGCACTATATGGGGCATCAGAGAGGGACACGCTGGACGGGGTTGGAGCAAAGGGACTTTCTAATGATCTTTCCAGTAAAAATATTTTAAAGTACTAGATTTGACACTTCATTGTAGCCAATTCAATTTTGGTTAATAATAAGAATAAGAATAATTCAGCATTTTTCCTCTTTTGCCCCCCAAAACAAATCTGGTTAACTAATGTTAAATCTACACTCGTCTAATGTTAGCTAAGTTCAACATACACTCACTCTTGATTTTAATAGGAACGCTTGTACACCTTAAACACCTGTACTAACTCAAATAATCACTCTTTACAACCATGGTGAGCAGAAAAGCATCTCAGCATGCATAAAACAACTAACCTTGAGATGGCTACAACAGCAACATTGGGTTCCATTCCTGTCAGCTGAGAAGAGGAATCTGAAACCATCATGGGAACATGCTCACCCAATCTGGACAGATAAAGATTAGACTGTGTGCTTTGATCTGATCATTAACCGAAGCCCTTGACCTTTAGCTGTATGATTTTATGCATTAATGTGCTGGTGTACAGGTGTTTCTAATAAAGTGGATGACACATCAGTAGATTTTATTTCCCATATTTGTACTCAAAACATTTCCCATTGACCTTGACAGAAGGTAAATACATTGTGTATTGGACATGATCTTTAAAGCAGGAAAATCGAGTTGACATGATGTGTGATGGGGAAATAGGGTGGGGCTTACAGGGGGTCAGTTAATATCAGAGACTTAATCATTTAGGATTCAGTTAGTATATTACAAATTGCCAACCACTATATGGCAACAACTTTTAATTACATTCATATATGATGTTTGCCTGCTTCAGTAAGAGTTGCATCTTGATGGAATTTTTTTGTGCCACTTTGTGCAGAAGTAGTGTTAATTAACTAGAAAGGTTTACACTGTGGGGTATTACCGTATGTAGTTACCTATTCAAGGTATATGATTCTCCAACGAGTACTTAGACACCACAACAAACTAGTGGTATGTCAAATAGTGCACTAAATGGTCAATAGGAAAAAATCAGGCACATAAAGTTTTTTTTTATGCTATAACACATCTGATTCAGTTCAGTTCATTATCACACCCTTCATTATGTACAATGTGTGTGGTTGAGAACAGCAGAACTGAAACCGGATGATACACCAGTAAAATATTCAAATTTATTACATATTTAACCAGTGTTTAAAAAACTTTTCCATTTCATCGAAGGATTGCAGTGTTTATATTAATGTTTTGTTATAATAAATATTTTAACGTGTCAGTGTATTATAATAAATATTTTGTACACCTGCCATTTATAAATGTCTCCAATACTTTGTGACAATGTCCTAAATATGTATAGAAATGTTTTGCTAGTGTTGTGGCACTCAAGAATGGTCTTCATCTTGAGACTGGTTTGAGACTACAGATCAGTGGTCTCAGTTTTGTCATAAACTCAGGTGAAATTTTACTTGGTCTTGTCGTGGTCTCAGTCTATAAAGTCTCAAATATTTTTCAATACCACCCAAGACCATAACATCATGTCCTTAAACCAAATTCTTTGTAATGATCCTTTTACAGAACAAAATGTAAATGTCTAACTGCATATGGCGTTATAAGTTTCACAATACTATACACTACCGGTCAAAGGTTTGGGGTCATCTACTCTTTTTCATAGGTTTTTCTTTATTTTTTTTGCTTTCTATGTTGTAAAACATTACTGAATACATCAAAACTAT
>JAQQZR010000009.1:16807695-16822891 GCA_030068235.1 Notoglanidium macrostoma
CTGCAGAAATGAATTGAAGAAAGTTGCAGAGCTGAAAATATAGCAGCTGTCTTGAGTTTGTCAATTTATTTTTCCATTTATTTTTTATGTTTGATATCACTTTGCGTACCAGAGTCAGACCCGAGGCGTGTGAAGGTGGAATTGTGATTCAGAAGTGCATTCAAAAGCACAGAATAAAAAGCCCATGGCTACTAAAGTGTGCAATAGATTAGGCATGCACTTTACACAGTGCTAAACTAGTGGCTATCCTTGCATTTAATTTATTAGCTTCATTAGCCTTCTGGCTCCAGTGCAAAACCAAATCAGTAAACCTCAGACATCAATCATGTTTTACCAGATTGCATTTGGATTAAAGAAGAAAATGTGGATATTTGACATTTGGCTCCTGTAATCAGCTGATTGCTGAGCAGTGCTGCTGTTCGTCAAGTTTATTTACATATGCAAACACAGGCACACATTCTCCTCCTTGCCCATCTGCGTGAATTTAAAATGAGTGTGGAAACACGCAAAGCAGTCAGAGAACTGAGCTTACTTTCACTTTTACAGTGTCAGGTTACTTGAGTTTTCAGATTATTTTATTATCTTGGGAGGAAAATAGATTTGGATTGGAAAAGTTAGGATTTTATTTGACTTCACAACCTTGTTAGCATTTTTTGATGCTGTCTTGGTGACTTCATGTTGGACATTTTAACTCTTTTTTGCCAAAAGTAGAAACACAAAAGGTCAAAAATGGAAGTTTCACCTGTTTTAGGGATGCCCATGTTCAGCACTGAATAGATTAGAGATGTCACACTTCACAGTACTGGTTAATGGTTCATATGAATGTGGATGCTTAGGGTTTTAAAAATTTGCAGTTTTTCTTTATTATTTCCTTTTTTTTATGTAACCTACTAGGTTTTAGTGTTATAATTTAATTTTGAAAGTTGTATACAGTGTTTTACTATCAAAAAAGCTTTAGTTGTGCTGTCGGTTTTTATCTCTATACCAGTATTAATGTGGAGATGTGTAAATTGTTTGGCCAGCAGGGGGCTCACACCCCTCCCGTTTACCAATGCCCTGCTCACCAGCAGCAAAACACAGAGTCACGATACTCTGCACACAGAAACCCAACAGTGTCCTCACCAGCGAAATGAAACACCAGTGCACTGTGAGTAAGGGATAAGGATTGTTCCAATACTTTATTAACTTGACTGAAGTGATATTAAGCCTCTGTCCTTTTAAGGTTCATCCATGATTGTGATATTTGACAGAGTTCACAAGCTGTGTCTCAAATCATGCACTATATCAACTACATCACCTTATACTTTGAAATCCGTAGTCCATTATTCTACTACCTTATTCTTGCTCTTGCACATTTAATCAGCATGTTTTGTTGAATCGATATGTTGTTGGTGAAAGAAAACGTCAATTTGTTTGCGGTTTACTTTATTATGAGCTGGTTTATTACCGTCTCTGGTCCATGTCTCATTTAAGTCTCACACTTATCTTTACTTTTGCACCATAAAGCCATAAAGTATGATTTAATCATTACATACAAAGTATGCTCTTTTCCTTCCTTCTCTGGTCTGTTGTGGGTCCTGGGTTTGCATATTAGAGCCCTAGATAGATGCGCAGTGCTGTCAAAGTCAAAGCTCTTTATTGTCATGTGTACAGGAGTACAATTAAATTCTTACTTGCATGTCAATTTAATGCTTCGAGCAATGTAGACATATTCACAGCCCAAAGCCATTTTTCCATACAATGCATGCAATGACAACGTATGGTAAGCTTAAAGGGCAAAACAGAACAGCATGTGCAGTGTTAAAGTGTCCAATAGTGCAGTGGAGTACCAATTAATATTTGTGTTTTAAATGTTCCTAATGTGGTTATAAAGCCGACATGGCTTGAGGGTTGAATAGAAACTATGTCAGTTCTGGACCTTCTTCCTTATTGAAGGATGAACAATGGATATCTGGGGTCTTTTAGGAGCTGGACTGTGTTGCTGAGCCAGTATGTATGGTAAATGCCGTGCATTCTGGGATGTTGATCCTCTGAGTGGTCCCCTCCGCATTGATTTTAATTGAAACGTATGTCTGTGCGCTGCAAACACACCTTGATCCTCTGTGCCAATTCTGGGCTCAAAAAATCCGACTACCCCACAAACTCTATTAATCCTGATAATCTCCCCTCATTTCTTATTCATTACTATAATGTATTGTCTGATATAGGGTAAGTGGGTCATTGTGTGCATTTCAGTTCTGGCTGAGTAGTTTCTAAATTCAAAATTATTAACAGTTTGTAAAAAGCCTACGTCCGTGTGGCTTTAAGGAATCTCTGCTTCAGAAGACTGAATGTTTTGTTCCATTTTCAGTGGTGCTGTTTGCTGTTTGTCCACTAGATAGCACTGTGAGCATGTGGTAACGAAGACCCTGTGACGTACTGCGTCACAGTGCAGGTGATGATGTGGATTTTATTCCATGTCTTTGTTTACATCATATGAAAATAGTGATTCTACATAAATTACTCAAAAATAATAAAAACAGAAATGCAATGTATAAACACAAGACCATAAATTTTGGGAAAAAACTGTCGTTTGGGACACCTCCACAGTGGACTTTTAATAGTGATGTGGCCTACATAGTGAACAGGGCACATGGACAGAGTGGACTGTTAATGGTGAGTGATGATGGGGATTATGATGGTGGTTGGACAGGTCCATGGTAGGTTGATGATGATGATGATGATGTCTGGGATGGTGTTTATGTGGCCTATATAATGAATAAGTTGTTTGCTTTGTTGCTTGGGACATGTCTACTGTGGACCAAAGATACTTAGGCATTTACGATAGTATATGTGTCCTATGTTGTAAGTAGGATGAGTGATTTGGGACACATTCTTGGTGAGGTAACAATAGTAATGCAGCTGTGAATGTATAAAAACATGCTGTTCCTTGATCACCACTGGTTCACTGGTTTCCATGACAACAGTTTGAAGAAAAACTTATTGTACTTCAGTTGCCAAGTCAACAGTCTGATAATTTTATTAGACTTGTGTGTGTGTGCGCATGCGCCGGCACTTTCAAGCCCAGTTCTGTGACGTGATGTGTCACAGACTCTATTATTGGCTGTATTAAGTAATATTTACCACTACTAGCATGATTGATCGAATGATTTCGTGAATAATAAAAGACTGGCTTGGCTATAAAAAAAAACCAAACCATTGAAGTTCTTTCTGAATAGTGTGAATGAGCGCAATGGTGGAAAGAATACAAAACACATTGACTTGAGTAAATGTTCTACTATTGTACTACTTACTGCTTGGGAAATTGCTTTACAGTTTTACTTCTATACCTGGCTACAATTGACACAACTTATCTTAAAATGTTCTACATAGCAGGGATGCTTTTTTTTTTTGGTTTGGTTTTGACGATAACGCTAACTAATCATGTGAGCTGTACTGAAGTGTTCAACATTATCAACAGTATGTAAAGGAAGGTGTCCATAGTTGGATAGCCAAATGATGTTGAGGTTTTCAGTAGATTGCAAGTTAGCTAGCACATGTTAGTTGCCACCAACAAGGAGGTTATGTTCCATAGGTTCCACAATGCCATACATCTTAAAATCCACTAGATGGCAGGAAAGTTTAATAATGCCAAAACATAGCCAGTGTAGAAATATGATGACTCTGTTGGAAGTCTATCCAGACATATAAAGTGGTTGCAGTTGCAGATTTGCATCTCACAATAATAATCGCGTATTGTCTGCGAATGCCCTTCTATTTCATACATGTTTCTAGCTTGACAATTTGGCTATCTAACAAAGATGCCCTTACACATTATCCTGAACATTGTCTATTGGCTGTAGAAATATTTAACACAACATACAATCATTTCTGTACATTGAAGTGACATCGTACGGTTAACACCGAGCTTTCCTGCTGTAAAACATCAAAAGATCTGGCTAGCTAGTCTAGCTCACTAAGCTAGCTAATAGCTGTGAAATGTTGATATCTCCAGTAGTTTTGGCTAAAGAAATATAATTCATTATCATGCTGTTTCATTTGAAGCTTTTTAAAGTGAAGATACCTGATAAAATGGGCCAAGGTGCTCATCCATCTCCGCTGTCTCAGAGATTGCTGCTGCTGAATAAACATTTGTGAATTATAAAAATTTTGCACATCTTTTAATTGTCTTTGAGTTTTCTATTATTATTTTTCTACTCTACAAGTGATCAATTAAAAATGTAGTTAAGTCGAATATTATTTTTTTTAAGTAAATATACTACACTATATAAAAAGTAGAGTCCCAGTGAATCATGTTCTGTAGTACTGTAATGAGACGACATGCAGTTGGTGAAATGTGAATTCTAGCCCAACAAGATATAACAACTATCTAGAAGTTAAAGTTGTGATCTAAATGTAGTGGATTCTTAAAATAGTCGATTGGCAGGAGTTGTAGCGTTTGGGTAGGAGCATTATTCTGCATTCATTAGCCTACATTTTTATCAAAACAGTGAGGTCGGTGTTGCCTTTTTTAATATTTCCTAAAAGAAACTTTGTTTTTGCTCAGAGCCAATGGAATGATTTCTACTGGGAGTGAAACAGCTCATTGTGTGTGCGTGCATGCGTGTGTGTGTGTGTGTGTGTGCGTGCATGCGTATGTGTGTGTGTGTGTGTGTGTGTGTGCTTTCGGGGCATCAGTCTTGTCTGACTCACATTCGTCCCCAGTGCTGCTATTTGCGGCTCCCTGAACACTTTTTGGCTCACTTGCTCACTTCCTGTTCTTTCTGCTTCAGTCAGGTCTGCTTTCCGTCCGTTATTCCCCCGCTGCAGAGCTTCCTGTGACCTCGACTCGCCCTACATCACCTTCCCAGAAGAGATTATACTGATTTCTGATCCTTTTCAATTGTAAATACACAAACAGAAGCAACCATTCATGTGTTAACAGCCTGAGAATGCAGGTTTAGCTCGTTCATAAACAGGTTTTTCTGTCTGGGAACAAAAGTATTTGCACCCTGTTAATGTAGCTGTTGGATTCACCTAGAGATTTAGGTGTCCTCATAAAACCTATTCATGAGGAACTTTTACTGAGCAATCGGAAGTGTGTGATTTTCAGATTAAGTGCTACATGTGTTCATTTAAACCATGTTAGCTGACTTTGTGAGCCAGATTTCAATTGAAACAAATAAATAAGAAATGAAACAGAAAGTGTAGCTAATTTCTAAATATTTCCTAATTGTCACTTGTATATGTGTGACACTTGGAGGGGTAGTATTTAATTTACATTTAACTAGAGAATCAGTTTAAACAGTTTTTTCAAGTAGGTGAATATAATGCAGAATTATCGCAGTCCGTATTTGAACATGTACAGGAAGCCGAATGAATTGTTGGAAACACAGGAATTCAAGTCATCTAGTGCATGTATCCGCTATAACATTAGACATTTATGCTCTCAAATACTGAAATTCATATCTAGTCAGCATCCCTGTTTCTTCTGTCAGGCTTTAGCAGAGGGTGCTGATTTATGTAGAGCATTATCTCATGCACTAACTGCTTATTAGCCAATTCTAGGAACTTCAAGCTGGTCGTTTTGTATCACAACTCCCCACCTAACCCTCATTAGAGGCCTGTCTCTGTAAATCAGTGTCAGACTGTACACACCCTGCTGTGGCTTTTTGAGATTCCTCGCATTTTCACCTTTCACCTTCTTTTCTATTCCGTTTCACTCCTGTGACAAATAAACTGAAAAGAACTTAGGATACGTTGGACGTAACTGAACTAAACATTGCCAAAAACTAGGCCGAACTTGACCACAACCAAAGAATAAACACCAAACTTGGTCAAAATGGAAGAAAACAGATCACGCTCAGACGAAAACGAAGAAATCTCTCCATCAGACCCAGCCAAAAATGTTCAAACGAAAGGCAAAATAAGACTAGACTAGAGAAAGAAAAAGGGAAAGAATGAAAGATAGAAACAAACAAACAAACAAACAAAAGAATTTATTGGCTGAAAATGTCCAAGCCATGACAAATCCTATGAAACCAAAATAAACCAGGGAAAAATCAGACAAAAGACATAAAGACCAAACCAACCAAGCAAAGAAACAAAAAATTGCTAAACCTGGCTAGAAATGAACCACGATAAATTAAGTCAAGGCAATCCAGCCCAAACCAGGGCTAAAACTAAGCCAAAAAAAAAAAAATCCAAACTAGGGCCAAGTCTGAAAAGGTCAGACTATAATTAACTGAGCCAAATTCCACCACATTTGGTTGAACCAGGAGGGCAGGGCGTTTCTGTTTGTGGCTGAGTGGAATCAATTTCAGAGCACCACAAAAATTCTCCACTCTGTAATTAGCAGGTCGCACACACCGGCCTCAGCATTTTTTCCTGGACCAGCTTCTTCTTTTTCCCTCTATGCAGCCCTCAGCACTCGAATGCTTGAAGCTAAGACTTGATTTGGAGCACAGCCGGTCAGACACTCCGAGATGTGTTATTGTGTCCTGTACTGTGCCTCAGGACGATAGTAAAGCCCACAAAACAATTGCGGCAGACTTTCCGAGACTTTGCATGTTAAGAAATTGTCATCACACACACACACACACTCACACTTGGGCCCTTTTCCCTCTCAGGTCTTCTTTTTTCCGTTTTTTTTTTTTTTTTTTTTTTTTAAGTCCCTTGTCTCTGGCTCCTGTTGTGGCTCGTGTCCAAACCGTTTGAAATCTGACCCATGCTCATGCAGTTCTGCTAGGCTGCTAGAGTGGTATCTCAGACTCATGTTCTCCACAGTTATAAAGGCCGTCTGGAAAGAACAAACCTCATAAACTGTCGTCAAATTTGAAACACATTTCCTTCAGCTTCATTTCTGCTAAATGTGCCTTACAGAATACATCGTGTCTCCGTACATAGTTTGGTATCTCACAGTGTGTGTCTGAAACAGATAGGAGGTGTGGCTTAGAGTTTGATGATAAAGAGTTTACATCTCATTTTTGTACAAATCATTCTGCTATATTTTTTCTTAACTGATTGTGTTCAAACAGTATTACCGAGAGCCAGGATGCCTTTGGATGCAAGTGTGTGATAATTTACACCTGCGGTTTATGCTAAGCTGGAAGCTATGCCCACACTAAGTGTTAGCCACATCAGAATCAGAATGACATTTTTTGCCAAGTTTTTACACAAATGAGGAACTTGTCTTGGTGTAATGGTGCAGACAATGGTACTAAAGAAAAATAAGAATAAAGATAAAATTTCACAAATAGGAATATTTAACAAAAAAAAAATAACCCTACTATTTACAGAGTTTGCAAAATATGTAAAGAGTATAGTCTCATAGTCTCCAGTGCATATCAAAAGAAGCAAACCTGTCAACAAAAAAAAAAACGCCTTCACACCAAACACGTCTTGGCTGATTGACTATATACAGCGTACCATTATGTGGAGTTCAAAAAATGGACAAACCTACTACACCCTGACCTGTCTACTGTGTCCAAGACGGAGCCATATAGAATGTATTATTGAGTTCACTGAAAAGAGTATTAAATAAGGCTTTTATATGGTGGCCCTGAAAGGTCAACATGCTGCAAATTCATACAACAAAATTAATTGTGTGCATGTCGTCAGATTGTTTTTGAATTGACAGGCTAATAATAAGCAAAATGCCGAAGCTAGGTTAATATAAACCAAAATCACTTGGCTCATTTACCACTGACTGATAGCTAGCTGACTTAATGATACTGATCGTCATGATCGTCAAGTGTGTTCATCACTTTTAAGCGAGCTCTGGAACACTTCTGTTGTCGTTCTGTTGCCATAGCTCTGTGCACTAAATGTTTACATAAGAACCATTTGGATTTCATCTGTTAATGCAATTAAATGGGTATAAATTAATGGCTATATCCACTAGGAAGGACGTCCACTACATAAGCCATGAAATAATAGTTTCCTTTTCTGTGCAATATACTGTATATCTCATATGGGGCTAATTAATATTCAGATCTCTATTGCCCATATAAGTGCCCTAGATATGGCACAAACTGAAGTATTTACACCTATTGTAGTTCATTATATATGAAAAATGGAGCCATTTAGGATTTAGGTCACTACTTCCTACATAAATGCACCATAAACAAACCATTTCTACTGACTTCATAGTTCAGTGGGGTGTTAGGATTCATGTCTAACTTCTAATTCAATTTCATTGAATTACATGCTCTACTAAGGGTATGAAATAACAAATACTATGTAGTGCACTTGTACATTATATCCTATAGGAAGTTGGACCATCCAACTACATACTCCCTATATTTGTTCACTACCTAGGGCATGATATAATGAGTTCTACTGTAAAAACACCACATAGGGTATAAAACAATGCTGCCCCCTTTGTAGTGCCCCTTGGGACACAGTAGTGAGCTTAGAAGGAGTCAGCTCCCTATTTCCAACATTAAAGTGATCTAGGAAATAATATGACATATTGACTAATTGAGATCAAGCCACAGCAGGCTTACACACTTGTTTTGTTACATCACTTCCAGTCTAGGCACTTGTCAGTTAGGTCATTTGTCAGTTAATCGGGTAATATCGGCTTATCTGGGTTTAATTTCTCACAGAATGTGCTCTCACACTCATACATGCACATTTCACATTTCCATTAAAACTGACTAGCGGCAGTCATCCTTATAAAGACAAAAACACTTCAGCAGAAATGACTTTTACAAAAAACAACAGTGAATTATCATCCAACGTTTTCCAGAGTATAAAATATTGTCTGTTTCTCACACTCCACTGCTCAGCTGCACTCTGATGACACACCGTTACATAAGCACACAAAGCTACTGGCAATGTTCTGTTTTCCTGTTTGACCCATCTGAGTGCTCATTAGAATCGCAGCATGTCGGTGTTCAGTGTGTGATGGGATTGTTTGTGCTGCTGAGCATAGCAACAGCCACCGAGACACGTGCTTTATTTTTAGCATGTTTATTTAGGCTACAGAATGTGGTCTGCTATGTCTCTGACAGAACAGAGATGCTGTATTGTTCTTGGTCATAATTCCTCAGTTACAGTTAAAACATTACATTTTCATATTACAATAGTTTTGCAATAACCTTTTTTTTTATCATGGTTTACATTATCATTATACAAAGATTAAATCTTTCCCATAGTTAGCGTTAGCTAGTTAACAAAGAGAGTGCAAAGAGTAGCTAGCTAGCTAGCTGTTAGATGATATTAGCCAAGCTTAATGTAACTAAAATGATTTCTCAGATACAGTAAGCCTATTCACCGTGTTTGCTAGAATTTTCCACATGAACTGATCACTTTTGTGGTATAATACAAATGACAAGTCTTTCTAACTGTTCTAGGGGTTCTGTAGGATTTAGCATGTTAGTTGATGCTAAGTGTAATTACAGGGTTATTATAGCTACATGGAGTCTTTTTCTTGTGATTTGTCAACACATCTGAGGGAAATGTTAATATTCTTGTCTTGTTCTGTCTTGTTTCAACTCTTTCTGTGTCTTTATACTGTTTATAAAAACTACTTCATGGCTACTTAATGGCTAAGGTGTAGCAGTTCATATTTCTTGGTTGCTAGGCAACATTATTCTTCTGACATTAGCTACTTGAATGATGAATGTGTTGTGTGTTCCCCTTCCCATGGTAAAAGCATGAACTCGGTTTTATTTATGCTGATGCTAATGGTCAAAGGTTTTCACACCTTCATGAACAGAATTACGGGAGGTACAGGCACGTACCAGGGGGTTTATAGTATGACACGTAATAAATATTTAAAATCATAGATCAACGCTTAACGTGCAGTTTGAAATCGCGAACAAAAAGTAATGGGAATGGGAATTTTGGAAAACTTCCGAGTAATGGAAACATGAATTTCGAACATCACAAAAAAGTGTTTACACTCGCATGAGGTGGTTTTTCAGATGATGCGATAAAGCTATATTTCGCAAAAATGACTTTTTTCTTAACTAAATTACATTTTTGTCGTCTTCTTGCTTCCAGGCCTTATCCAAGTATGATTGTCCATAAATCCCTTTTAAGTTCGCTTGCTCCCATTCTCCTTTAATTCCTTTTGCTCTTGAACTGAATTAAGTTCTCTTAGTCCTAAACATTCTCATGCCTTTGCACTTTGCATGGCCTTTTTTTTCTCTCACTGTGGATGACGGGAAATAGGGGCATATGTATGGGAAAGCACTCACACAGCCCTGGGCGGGGGTTGTGAAGTCGTTAGCTAGATGAGAACAGAGATTGCCTCAGGCAGAGCACTAAAAGGCATGCCGAACAGGTACTTGTGTATGTATGTGCATGTGTGTGTGAGCATTCAGGATTGGAGATGGTTAATGGGGAACCCAGCGAGGAGGATTTGCATTCCACAGCCTCTATGCTGTATCCATGGACACACACACACGTGCACACACACACACACACACATAAAGTCTCTCTCACATTCTCTCAGTCTGTATCTCTGACACACACTTTCTCACGCTGTGTAGGTTCTCCCTTTTATGCATTTTGATTGACACAGGCCAAGGTCTGCCTGACTAGGACCATACCATTAACAATGAAAAATTTGGGGGTGGGCTGCTAAACCAGCCAGGTTGAAAAAACAAGTTGTTGTTTTTTTTTCAAACCTTTTGAACAGAAAATCTCCAGTCTCCCCCCGTCCTTTTCTCTCAAATAGTCCGATCCAACCCTAGAGGGGGAAGAGGGAGGGAGAGTGAGACAGCTGATCAGTGCTGTGGTATTCTGAGTTTAGAGAACAGAGAGAGAGAGAGAGAGAAAGAGACGGAGATTGAGGAAGCTGACAGAAAAAGAGGAAGAAGCTGTAACCGTCTGTGGAGAACAAACAACCTGAAGAGTTTCAATGTCTTTAGGGAGATAAAAAAGCAAGAGAATGTGTGAGAATAAGAGAGATAGAACAAGTGTGAATGAGTGAGTGAGTCAGAGAGAGAGAAAGGGCTTGATATCAAAAGAAGAAAACAGACGTCTACAGAAGAAGAAAGTGGCATGAAACGTGACTCGAGTGCCACGTGAAGTTTCCTGCTGCTGGAGAAAAACATCTCAAGAAGGAGAGAGAGAGAGAGAGAGAGAAAGAAAGAGGGAGAGACAAAGACAAACACAGGTTGAGCAAGCTTAAAATAAGAGGACGGAAATTTCAAGAAGCAAGAAAATGCGATGAAACGTGACCCAAGGACGTAGGAGGATCGAGCGAGACCGAGAGAAAAAAGAGAGAAAGACGAGCTCTGCCACAGATCTGTGAAGACGTGTGTGCGCGTGTTTTTAAGAAGAGATGTCGTGGCTGTCGCCCGTACAGTGGGCCAAATGGACCTGGTCTGCCATGAAAGGAGCAGGAGAGGACGAGCTAGAGGAGAACGATTTCCAAAATGGAGAGATAGAAGAAGAAGAAGAAGATGAGGAAGAGGAGAGATCTCAGAGCTTCAGGCAAGTCGTCTCTCATGACAGCATGATTAAGATCAACAGGCGTTAGGCTGGACAAGTTTAACTCTTTCTTTTCTCCCACCTGCGCGAACACACACACACACACACACACACACACACCTGCCATCAGAGGGACACTCGAGTTTGGGGGGGTTCCTTCAGGATTCATTATACTGAGCTAAAGAGAGGATGGATTGTGCATTTTAAACCCAAATGTTAACAGCTATGAGACAGCCAGACTTTATCCCTGTGTTACAATTAAGTGATGTTCTCGTTTTATGTAGAAAACCCAATTAAACTGAGATGTTTACAAAGACGTTTACATAAAACAAGCCCGTATATAGTTGTGTTTATGATGGGACTAAACAACCTTAACTATGTTTACGCACACTGAGGCCTCGTCCATAAATATATACAGGTATTTTTGGAAACAGTTTTTATTTAAAAAATCTGCATTCATGTGAACAGAATTTTCAAAATTATATCTTGTATACAAGAAAACGTAAAACATAAGCATGCCGGCCCTGTAGGTGGTGATAGTCCTTCATACTGTTACAGCAAATGAGCGAGAAGGCGAAGTGCAGATAAATACCAGCAGAGTTTTAAAACAAAAAACGATTTCGCCGATTATTTATGAGTCAGGACTGGTGATGTGGAACTACAGCTTAATGTTAATCTTGAATACAAAGTCAACAATAAAACCTAAATCCTATCCAAAATCTTTGTTTGTGCTACGGTTTGTCCTGCCAGTAACAACCTGTAGCAACTTGTAACAATTTGTAACGACTTGTAGCTATCCGTAATCAACTGTAACAGCCCAAAGAGACCTGTAACAACCTGTAACGAACTGTAGCAATCTGTAATGACCTGTAACGAACTGTAGCAATCTGTAATGACCTGTAACGAACTGTAGCAATCTGTAACGACCTGTAACAAACTGTAGCAATCTGTAACGACCTGTAACACCCCGTAGCAACCTGTAACAAACTGTAGCAATCTGTAACGACCTGTAACAACCCGTAGCATCCTGTAATGACCTGTATCTGCCTATGACAACTTATAATAACTTGTAGCTACCCACAATAAACTGTATCAACCTGTAGCAGCCTTTAATGACATGTAGCAACCTGTAATGACCTGTAGCAACCCATGACAACCTGTAATAACCTGTAGCTACCTATAATAAAGTGTAATGACCTGTCGCAACCTGTAACAACTTGTAGCAACCTGTACCCACCTGTAGAGACCTGTAACAACCTGTAGCAATCTATAACGACCTGTCGCAACCTGTAACAACATGTAGCATCCTGTACCCACCTATAGAGACCTGTAACAACCTGTAGCAATCTATAACGACCTGTCGCAACCTGTAACAACATGTAGCATCCTGTACCCACCTATAGAGACCTGTAACAACCTGTAGCAATCTGTAACGACCTGTCGCAACCTGTAACAACTTGTAGCATCCTGTACTCACCTGTAGCGACTCGTGACAACCTGTAGCAACCTGGTCAGCAGCCATGCAGCAGACAGCACCACAGCTTGGTGCTGCGATGTTAGCATTTTCTAACATGTATGAGTAAATATGGATGCTTAAGTGGTGCATGACATCAGGATATATTCTATTTATGTAGAAACATGCAGCTGCTGCCGAAACCTTGCTGTTTGGTTGCAGAATTACAAATTGCTACAAATCAAGATTATCCAGATTAATACAGAAGAACTACCAATCTGTTTTTCAAAGTAAAAGGCTCAGAAATAGAATAAAATATATCAAGGCAGCAATAGTCTGATGTCAGTGCTACTTAATTCTGAGCAGTTCCTCTAGCTTGCTTCTATACAGCAAGAAATGACTGTAGCTCTGCCTTCGTGTTATTCATTGGCTTGGGTTTGTAAAATTGTGCAGGTAATTCTCCAGGACAAACTCAGTACAAAGTGACGCGAACTGCCACCTGAAGCAAATTCCTTCTGCGTCCTGCATCCTTTCTCATACCAGTGACTGGCTGTTTCACTAGACAAAAATGAAAAGTGTGTGTGTGTGTGTGTGTGTGTGTGTGTGTGTGGATAAGGAGAAGAGCAGCTGTGGTTTGGCAGTTTAGTGAGAGCTCTGCTGTTTACATCCTGTCTTTGTGTTAACATTCCATTCTGAAGACTTTCTCTCCTTCTCTTCTCTTTCCTTTGTTTTTCTCTTTCAATTTTCTTTTCTTTCCATATTCCAGGAATGACTATGGCTGTTCACACTGACAAACACAAATATACCGAGCACTTCATTAAACAGCAAGGAATACATACACACACACACACCGAGTGTGACTCATATCTCTATCTGACTCAGAGCTGCTCAGAAACCCAACCAGTCATCACTTTGGGTGTGGGTGTGGGGGTGTGTGTGTGTGTGTGTGTGTCACTCCTAGTGAAGTAGGCGTGGTCTTTATCAGTCTTAGTAAAGTAGGTGTGGCCTCAGTGCCTGTCATTCCCAGTGAAGAAGGCATGACCTCACTAACTGTTGCCTTCAGTCGTGCTGAACACTTTGATTTGTGAATTGAAATTTCCTTATTTATTTCTTTTTGTTTAGCTCGGATTCAGAGGGTCAGTTCGAGACACCTGAGACAGAGTCACCTGTCCATCAACCACAGGTTCCACCCATAACGCACATTGCAGGTAAAGGACAACGTTCTTTCCTTGAGGATATTTGTTCTTCATGGGTTGTAAACACAAAAACACACACACACACACACACACACACACACACACACACACACACACACACACACACAGAGCGCTATATTTTCTATCTTCTGTCTGTTGTTGCCTTAGCAACAGTAGTAAGTGTGAAATTCACCTGAAGATAGACCCTGCCAAACTCCATCTGCGTGCATTTAACACATGGCCATGAGCAGTAAATCTGCAGCAGGGTGATTGGACACAGATGGGTTTTGCCAACGTGTTATTAAGCTTCTTTTAACGCTCATAAAAGTTCAAAGCGGAAGCAGCGCTACTATAAAGCAGCACAAAGTCAGCCCAGAATACACATATGACGAGAACTTAAAGGAAAAACCCCACCTCATATAAGTCTGCTTTTGTTTATTACTTTGTTTTTGTTTGTTATTTTTGCTTGCCGGTTAGTTTTCACTTGCTTTGTCTGCTTTGCTTTTAGTTACTAGGATGACTTTTGTGGATAGTTTGCACTTTGGCTCACTAGGTAGCATTCCCAAAGCTGGTTTGCATTTTACTTTCTAGCTTAACTTTTACATGCTAGGTTGCTCTTGCTTGCGAACCCTGCCAGTGGAACCAGAGCATTTTTTTTTAACTTTACACCTTTAAGGACGTTTTTGTTTCTAGAACATTGTCAGTCAATTTTTCTAGAATTTCTGAAGACCTTTTGACATAATGTTCAAAAATATTACAACCCGACGTCCAGAAATGAAAACTAAAAGACTTTCAAATCACATGAGCCAATATTTTATTGACAACAGAAAATAGATAACATAACAAATGTTCTAACAGAAACTGTACACCTTTATACACTACATTAGCACATTTCATATTTGATGCCTGCTACAGGTCTCAAAAAAGTTGGCACGGGGGCAACAAATGGCTGAAAAAGCAAGAAAGTATGAAAAGATTCAGCTGGGACAACATCTAGCAACTAACTAAGTTAATTGATATCAGTAAGTAACATGATTAGCTATAAGGGATGTCTTAGAGAGGCAGAGTCTCTCAGAAGTAAAGATGGGCAGAGGCTCTCCAATCTGTGAAAGAGTGTGTA